>VZRW01001675.1:1389848-1403846 GCA_013398125.1 Aegotheles bennettii
GGGGGGGCACAGCGCCCAGCGTGTTCGGCTCGCCCGGGCAGAGCCTGACCTTGCGGGGAGCTCGGCCCTGGGGCTGGCTCACCGCGGGACAAAAGGCTCTCCTGGCCCGAGAGGCTGAGCTTATAGCTGGTGGCCCAGGCACAATCCGAGCGTGGGTCGGCACCAGGAGCCTTAATCAGCTTCGCTGACTCATAACAGCGTTATGGCAAACCCTTGTGCTGGAGTAAAAGCACCCCTGGGTGCTCTTCTGCTCCAGCTCCCAGTCTGCCGTGCTCCGGAACCGGTGTGGCTCCGGAAGGGACACGGCCAGCCTGGTACACGGTGCCAGTGCTCGTCAGCAGAGTCCTTGCAGCTCAGACGAAGGTTGCAGAGATGCACAGGGCACCAGCACCCGGAATCCCCCCGGGCTGCAATCGGAGCGAAGCTCAAAGTCCCGTGGACTTTGAAATGCTCCAGATTGCCAGGGCAAAGGCTCGCAGCAGAGTTTGTGCCAGTAGCTAAGAGTAGCAGCTTTGTAACACACCCAGCCTGATGCTCTGCTGTGACCAGGTTGTGCTCTTTGCTGCTGAGATAAAACCCTGGATTATGATTTGCCACTGTGCAGATAAAACACCGGGTCCTTGCTGGCAGGCAGGTTCCTCCACGAACCTTGCAACCCGAAGGGGTAAATGTCACCATCAGCCTGCTCTCCCCGGGGGGAATGTGTTGCATTTTCAGTGTCTCATCTGCCAGGTGCTTCTCTCCGTTACGTGTGGGTGCAGCAGACATTTCTTAATTGAGGTTTTGAATGTTCTTACTGATAATTGTCTACCAAACTTCACATGGACAAAGGGAGCTGTTGTCTTCACCTTCCTCCATCAATAGCAACCCCTTTGCAAATGAGAAACAAGACCCTCTGGTCCCTGCAGATCCCTTGTGGGGGGGGCTGTTGCCATAGGAAGGCTGTTTGCACTGGTTCTGTGATGTGTGCTGTTTCCCCCCACACTGACAGGTTGTGTTGGTGGCACAGTGCAGGAGACACCAAAACCTTGCTAGATCATGGAGGCACCAGATGGAGACAGGCATCAGCCAGGGTTTGGTTTGGAGAGGGATTGTCTCGGTGCTGGAGAGAGGCCTCAGCTGTGCTGCATCATGCAGCACCATCTTGGGTCATGCAGGCTGGCATCTGAGGTTTGGGGCTGTGCAACCAGTGCCAGAGGAGTGTGGGCCATTGCCTGTTACCAAAAAGGCTGAGTTATTATTGCTGTTGTGGTGGCTTTATTATTATTTTGTGTAAGGATGACCTTAGCAGTTCAAACTAACCCTTCACGTGGCCCAGCACCTTCCAGCTAAGGCTATTGCTGCGCCAGTTCGTGTTTATCTCTTCATTTGGTGGCCCCAAGTTCTGGTGTTGGAAGTGGCTGTGAGCAATCAGTTTCTGTCCACCTCTGTGGAGCATCCCTGCCACCAGTCCTGTGTCAGCAAGGTCGTGGGACTTGGCCAGCCACAGCCAGAGCTGATGGGACTTATTGTTGGCTGTAGTCCTGCTCTGAGCTGGAGGCTGGACTAGGGTCCTCCAGACACCACCTCCAATCAATGCTTCAGTGATTTTAAGGCTTGCTTGACAGGAACTGAGTGAGAGCCCATGGTTTGTGCTGCTCAACACCCAGCAGGCACCAAGAGGTGAAAATTCCCCAACTCACAATTTCTCTCCCTTCCTTCAGCCAGCCCCCTTGCTGGGAGATCTTGGGTCAGTACTCAGCAACTCTTCCACACGCACATCTCTGTATGTAGTGCGCTGCCACTTTTCCAGTCACACCCTGAAACAGAATCATCAGATCCTTTAGGTTGGAAAAGACCTTTAAGATCAAGGAGTCCAACCGTTAACCCAGCACTGCCAAGGCCACAACTAAACCATGTCCCTCAGCATCACATCTACACAGCTCCTAAATCCCTCCAGGGATGGGGACTCCACCCCTGCCCTGGGCAGCCTGGGCCAGGGCCTGGCACTTTCCTTTCAGGGAAGAAATTGCTCCTCAGATCCAACCTAACCCTGCCCTGGTGCAACCAGAGGCCACTTCCTCTTGTCCTGTCGCTGGTCACTTGGGAGTAACGGGGTCTCTCTTTCTGACAGCATCAAGATGGCTGTTCTCTCCAGGGAGTATGGCTATGTCATGCTGACAGGGGCCGCCAGCTTCGTCCTGGTCACACACCTCGCAGTGAAAGTGGGCAGGGCCCGCAAGAAGTACAACGTGGAGGTGAGTGCTGGGGCTGGGGGAGTGGGAAGGTCGGAGCCAGGCTGCAGGGGATGTTGCAGACAAGCTGGGTGGCACTGGGCTTTTTTGGGGTGACTTGCTGATATTTCCTGCCCTGCCACATGGATATAGGAGGGATGAAGCTGTTATTCTGCCCCCCCAGAGTGGAGCAGACGGCACAACAGAGCCTGGGGTTGGGCAGATTGGGCACAAGGCTTTGAGCTTGGGAACACTGATGAGCAAGAAACTGCACAGCCCTTTGTCCTGCAGAGGCAGCCGGTGTAGTGCTGAGGGCAAAGGGATCCCAGTAGAACAAAAGCGACAGGGTTTCTTCATCACAAGAAGTGTTTCAAAGTGACCTTCCCTCGGCATCCATTGAGGAGCCTTTGAGCTGGGCAGGGCTGTGGGCTGGGCGGGGGCGGTCCTGTCTGTGAGTCAGGGCAGTGGCAGCCGAGGCTGCTGTGCCTTGGCTCGGGTTCCTCCTCCACACTGGGCTCCTCCTCCTCCTCGGATTCCTCCTCCACACTGGTCTCCACTGGGAGACCTTACTGCCCTCTACAACTACCTAGAAGGAGGTTGTAGTGAGGCTGGTGTTGGTCTCTTATCCCGAATTGCTAATGACAGGACGAGAGGAAATGGCCTCAAGTTCCGTCAGGGGAAGTTTAGGTTGGATATTAGGAAGAAGTTCTTTACTGAGAGGGTGGTTGGGCACTGGAATGGGCTGCCCAGGGAGGTGGTGGAGTCACCGTCCCTGGGGATATTCAAAAAACGGGTTGAGGCCATGGTCTAATGGTCCAGTGGTTAGCAATATGATGGGATAAAGGTTGGACTTGATGACCCTGGAGGTCCCTTCCAACCATAATGATTCTGATTCTCCCTGGGCTGAGGTGCTGCAGGGCACGCTCCTTGCTGCTGGAGAGCACCAGGCCCTGGAGCCCAGACTGCGGTTTCTCATGTTTTGCTGCTGTTTTGGGTTTTTTTTTGGCAGTATCCAACCATGTACAGCACAGACCCTGAACACGGGCAAATATTCAACTGCATCCAGCGTGCACACCAGAACACGTGAGTACCACATGTGAATGCAGACCTTGGAAAT
This sequence comes from Aegotheles bennettii, assembly GCA_013398125.1. Taxonomy (NCBI): domain Eukaryota; kingdom Metazoa; phylum Chordata; class Aves; order Caprimulgiformes; family Aegothelidae; genus Aegotheles; species Aegotheles bennettii. The sequence goes on from VZRW01001675.1 coordinate 1,393,179, forward strand.
CCACAGGGCTGTGGGGCAGGGCCTACAGCTGGAGACTCGCTGCTGCCAAGTGCCTGGGTTTAGTCTCAACACCTGAAGATGACACACAGCCATGTAACACTTAGCAGTAAGGCTGTGCTGGCTCCTTACCATGCCTTAAACCATGAGATGGGGCTGTGGAGCAGCCTCCTCTTCCCCAGTGCCCAGCTCTTTGCCTCCGTGGGTGGATCTTAAGACACTGGAAGTCTTGTTTCCAGAAGAGCCTGAGGGCTGCTGTTCTCTTGTATTGCCCACATCTGCCTGGGGAGAGGCTACGGTGGACCAGGCTCCAACAGCCCATCAGAAAGGTGTGGGGAGGAACAGCTCCTCCTGGGTTAGCTGGTGGCAAGCAGTATTTAGCAGTGGCTCAGGGCACAAAATGGAAAGAGCAGGTGGGTGGGTGGGCAGAAGCACAGGCAGGGGGAAGTCCCTGAAAATCTGTGCATGCTCAGATTCTCTCTTTCCTCCATCTGTGGCCACAGCATTGAGCACGGAGACTCAGACAGAGACCTTGGCAGGGGACACTTGCAGCTTCTGCATTTCTGGAGTTTCCTCTTTGTAAGCAATTTGAGCACAAACACAATCTCCTTGCTTTTATTTTCAGGTTGGAAGCTTACCCTGCCTTCCTGTTCTTCTTGGCCACCAGTGGACTCTACCACCCGGTAAGTGACCCTCCGGTGCAGGTCTGCCCAAATGAACTCTGCTCTGGCTCCCTGACGCGGGGAGGGTCAGGGGCAGCAGGCTATGCTAGCCCCTGTGGAGCTAGCAGCCTGCTTCACTAGCCACATCCCACTTCACAGCTGTGCCTCTTCTGAAAACATAGTGCTAGATGGTCTTGTGCAGGGGAATCACAAATAATTAATAAACTTTTTACTGCTGCTTCAGCCTTAGACCCCTTCCCTTCCCCTAAGTGAGCCTTGTTAGACAAACTATAGCATTTGCAGCCTCCAGTCCACGAGTGGGAAGGGTCCCTCCAACCCTGCCTAGTTCTTCCAGGCCCTGCAGGGTCCTTCTGGGCTTACAGCAGCAGTTACATAGGGGACAGGAACCCTTTTTCACCCATCTAAACATACTTCCATGAGGAGTTTATCTGATAATAGATGGGGAACATAGTGATCTTCCCACTCACTTCCACCACCAAAGGAGGTGTACAAAGGATCAAAAAAAGCCTGGACTATTTTTAACTGAAAGGTGCAGACAACTCACGAGGAGGCAGGCAGGTGGGAGAGGCCAAAACCAGTAGCTCTTTCTTCGCCATCAATAGACAGATCAGGTCCTTGGCTATTCCTTTTCAGAGAGGTAAGGGAGCAGCACAGGCAAATCTGGCACACTGCAGCTGCATTGCAGCAAGCTCTAAATTAAGAGTCAAGGTGACGTTTGTAACATCTGCAACAGCTGTACACCTCCTCTCTGTGCATCTGCTGGAGGCAGTGGAGTGGTCCTTGGGGCAACAGCTGCCTCTAAGATCCTGGAACGCAGTCTCTAGCTCAGTGACTGGACAGTGGTGAAGGACATTCAGCACCTGCTGCCTGTACAACTTAACCATGTCTTGCTTGGGAAAAGTTGTGCTGCAAAAGAGCAAGGCCACTTTGAAGCAGGGCTGCTGTAACAGCTAAGCATATGCAAGTGACAAGTCTCCAAAATCTTCAATGCTTCTCTTTTCTCTCTAGCGTGTTGCCACAGGGCTTGGCATCACCTGGATCCTTGGGAGAATCCTTTATGCCTATGGCTACTACACAGGAGGTAGGTCTTCACTCTGCAGCACGTGGCAGGCGTCCTACAGCAGCCTCAGGGCTCTCTCCTCCAGCTCACATCAAGCTTCCAGGCAGGGTGTGGAGAAATGGGTGCAGGTGCATGGGCTGCTAACTCCACAGTGTGCTTTTCCTACTGGTAGGAAGAGCACTAGTCTAGTAATAGCACAGCCTGAAGACAGGCACATGGCTCGAGCTGGTGCCTGCTGCTTTGCCTTAAGATTTATCTCTAGTTCCTGCTCCCTCTAATTTTCAGGATGGGCCAAGTCTTTCCATGGTGGGTGTTGAACTGATAAAACATGTCTTTTTTTCCAGATCCGAAAAACCGAAGGAGAGGGGCCATGGGTTCATTTGCACTCATTGGGCTGGTGGGCACAGGCGTGTATTCAGCTTGCCAGCACCTCGGCTGGAGCTGCCGGAAGTAACAGGCACGATCATGATGGCTGCCTGGGAAACTGAAGGGATTTTTGGTTTAGAACATTTCATTTCCTGATTTTTTTTTCTTTCCTCCTTATTCAATAAAATCAACTTGTCAAATCTGTATTTTCATTCTGAAGTTATAGAGGGTTTTCTTAAGAAGTTTTGCAGAATGCTAGAACAATTCTGGTTTTATAAGGACTACAGCAATCTGTCCCTCAGGCAGAGATGTCCTAACTTTTATGATTTTAATGACCAAAAAGCCATCCTGCAACCTGTTTAACCCATGCAGCAGCAGCAGCCCTATTTCTGGACCCCTCAATTCATGTCACTCTGTGATGAGGTGTTCCAAACAGAGTTAATATTTATTTGATTGCTGATAAAAGACATAGGCAATTTAAAGTCGGTGCTTCATCATGTTTATAAAGAACAGTAGGCCTATAGGAAAGAAATCAAATAGCTTTTGCTTAAGAGCAGCAGCACTCTATCCTACGCTGGAGTTTATGTTCTGATTATGCTCCTTACTCTGTGTGGAGATGACTCTCAGGGCCATGCCTGTCCCATGCAGCATCAGCTCACCATCCCCACAATATTTTGTCCCACCTTGGAAGCGAGATACAGATAAAAAAAACAAAATTTGTGTTTACAAAAGAGCTAGAGGGAATAAACAGTCCTACCCTTAAGGCTTTTATGTAGTCAGAGAGTAGACAGAGCCTATAGCTATAGGATGTCAGTGTGTCCAAGAGCTTAGATATGCATTGAGTAGTGTCATACCTGTTAAGAAGCCACAAGTGGAGTTAACTGAGGGTGGAAAGTAATGGGGTTCACGGCACACAACAAGGGAAGCAGCCAGGGCTGGGCCTCTGCCACTGACAAGCATCTGGTACCACTACAGAGCTACACAATCTGCTACTGGAAGCAGCGTTGCTGCCTCCTACTCTGAGGGTCCCATCTTCCACCAGACAGTACAGAGCAGGCCCACAGGCTGAGCCCTGTGTGTATATTCCCTCTTGCAGGAGCAGGGTGGCTGAATGCTGCTTCAGCTATGCTGCCCCCCAGGCACTTACAATTTTAGAGCACTTTATTGCTGTGTAAATGATCCACATCTCTGGCTGACAGGCAAGAACCGGCTGACGCTCCCTTGAGCAGGACCCAGTTACTAGAACACAGATTCCACATCACCCATCTCCACGCAGACAGTCTTCAGCTGCGAGTAGCACTCCATGGCTGCCCGCCCATTCTCTCTGCCAAATCCTGCAGGGACAAGCCAGAAGTGAGAACACAGCTCCAGGCAGTGCCAAGTACCACACTGACCCCCCAGAACTGGCATGTAGCCCTACCAGGGAAAGCCAAACAGAGCTCACCTGACGCCTTGTATCCTCCAAAAGGCAGCTCCACAGGGCTGACGTTGTAGTTGTTAATGAAGCACATCCCAGCCTTGAGAGCAGCCACTACCCTGTGAGCCTTCTGGATATCCCTGCAGGAAAAGGGCAATTCAGCTGGATCCCTTCCCACACATCCTCTCCTTCCCTGCCAGCTGACATTCCACTAGAGAAAGGCCAGCCGGTAGCAGTGGGTTTTGGAACCCGACCTGCCCTGCTCTGTCTGCCTGCTCCAAGGATGCAGCATCTATTCCCCAGGACACAAAACTGCATTTGATTTGGGAGGGCAGGACAAGGACACAGCAAAGCAGACTACAGCAAGTGGCCAAGAGCCGTCTTTGTGTGCCTTCAGCACTGTGGCAGGCTCCCAGTGCCCATCTCCTGGAGATGCAGGAAGGCAAGGCAGCAGGCCAAGCGCAGGCTGGAAGGAGTCTGAAGCACAGCTGGGCCTATGTAACCCTTCAGGAAAAACTGTGAGGAGATGTGCAGTCATGTACAAAGTTTCCTTTTGGCAACCCCTTGCTCCAGCTTTTCTGGAAGAGGATATCCATGCCCATGCCAGGCAGTGCAAGAGAAGCACTGAGTTGCTGCAGTATTTCCCTTCTCATCCTCTCCCCAGACCGCTGCCACGCCAGCCACGCTACCCAGTCATACCTGGTGAAGACACCACCAGCCAGGCCAAATTTGGTGTTGTTGGCTCTCTCCAGAACCTCCTCCTCCGTGTCAAATGGCAGAATGGCCATGACAGGCCCGAAGATCTCCTCCTTCACACATGTCATGTCATCCCTGCAGTTCCCTGGAAGCGTGGCAGAGCACATGTGCTTCAGGTGGCAGAGTCAGAACAGCCTGTGCACTCAGCAACCCACAACCTTCGAGACAGCACTCAGCACCACACAGCCCCCTGGCTCAGCCAGCAGAGGAGCAAGTCCCACCCTGCATCTCAAGGCAGCAAAGGCACTAACTGCACGTGCCCTGTCAGACCTTCCAGCAGCAGAGATTGCTCTGGGTGCAGTTCTTGGGTGCCTCAGCTCTCTCTAGTTCACCCATCTGAGTGCCTGTCCACTCTGCAGGCACACACCAAGACAGGTTACGCTGGACTCAGCTTGCTCTAGGAAAAACTCAGCAACATCCATGTAGAAGAGCACGGCACTGTGAACAGGAAGGCTCATACCTAACACGCAGGGTCGCATGTAGTAGCCATTCTTCAGCTTCGGGTCATCTGGCACATACAGGTCCCCACCACACAGCACCTTTGCCCCCTGAAAAAGAGCCAAGCAGAAGGTAGGAAGGCACATCCCAGGGAATCCTGCCCAGCTGCCGCAGCTCTGCCTGCCTAATATTCCCTGCTGGATTTGCAGTCCCATCAGACAAACCATGCATGTGACGTTCCCGGTGTCTCTCCAGGTCAGGACTGCTCACTGATAGATCAAGGTCAGAGGTGAGACCCAGCCTAAAAGCCTAAATAATGCTGGTCTGGGGTGCAAGTGCTACAGGAGCCAGTGCTGGTTGCAGGGAAGCAACTACAACTAGGAGCAGGTCCTCACCTGGCATCACATTAACTTCCACCTCTTCACATGGGGTGAATTCCCTCATTAGCAAGTCAATCAGTCCCTTAGCACATCTCCTGGCAAGAAACACCTACCTCCACGAAGCCACCTACCTCCACGAAGCCACCTACCTCCACAAAACGCCCGGCTTTAGAGATGAGGATTTCTCCTGTTTCCAAAGCCTCATTCGGCCCTCCTGGCTTTCACTCACAGTTCCCCTTCTCCAACCCATCCCCAAATCAGCTACACCTCATCATACACCTAGCACTGACATTTAAAACATCTTTATACTTTACAATAAAACCTGGAAGAAAAAAAAAAGCCTGGGTAGATCATATCACTCTTACAGAGATTGTTTCCATCAGCCTGTAAATTTGGCCTTTGATCCTTCGTAAGTTCCTTCTACAACCAACAAAACTGGAACCCAAATGAGGCAACAGCCAAGTGTGGAATGTGTCACCACAACTTAGAACCAGCTACCATGCATTTCACAGCCTCTAAAGCTTGGCAACATCAGGATATGAAAAGCCTTGTCACCGTAAATGCTGATTCAGAGATGTGCACTGTGTCACTGTCATCTAGTGGCCCAACACACCTATTGAGTAATTCAACCACAAAAACCCCCAAAACAGCCTAACTGGGAAGGCACCAGGCAGGAAAGCAGCTGCCAGGCTGTCTAACAAGAGAGAGGCACTTCAGGACAGCATCACAATCTCACCTGCTCCTTTGCCTGCTTGATAAAGTCCTGGACACGATCCAGGTGGGGCCGGTTGATGAGGGCTCCCATCCGCGTGTCTTCCAGAAGTGGGTCTCCAATTTTGATTTTCTGGGTGCGTTTCACCACCTCCTGCGTGAAGGCATCCAGGATCTTCCTCTCCACAAACACCCGCGTGCCATTGCAGCACACCTGGGATACAGGACAGGCTGCTCAGAATAAGACACACAGCACTCCCCAGACCTTCCCTGCTTGGGTCCTGCTACAGAGGCTCTCAGAAAAGCCTTTTTACAGCTGCTAAAACAGCTAACTTGGCCCTGAGGACAGAGACAACCACATTACCCTGCTGCTCATGACTGCACTGAACAGTAATGAACATGCTGGACAAACTGGTACTGATGCCACCAAGTGGCAAAAACGCATCAAGTCACCAGCAGGAGAGAGCTTGAGCCAACTTTTCAGATCCCAGAGATGACCCTGATGAACCAATTTGCCAGCAGGATTACACAAAACCTGTGGCGCGTGTGGAGATCCCAAATTTGGGACAGACAGAGAAACAGGGCTGTGGCTCAGCACACCAAAGTGGAACCCGCTGCCCCTCCAGCTCCTTCTCACTCCTGTGCGTTGGCTAAGGCACGCTCTGCCAGGATGCCCTGCGCTGGCTTCCGCAAGGGTGTCCCTTCTGATCCCTTGTAACACCACACAGGGAAACTGGCAGCAAGGTGGGAGCTTCACAGCACCCCTCACTAAGCAAAGGCAGGGGCTGGCCCTGCTGCCCAATTCTCAAAGCACCCCCCGCCACCCTGGGGAGGACCAGTCCTGCCCCACGGCCACACACCTCGCCCTGCGTGAGGAAGTTGGCCATGAGGGCTCCCTTCACGGCATTCTCAAAGTCACAGTCCGAAAAGATGATGAGGGGGGATTTGCCCCCCAGCTCCAGGGTGACTGGTTTGATCCCTTTAGATGCCATCTCCATGATCTGAGGGAAGCAAGGACAGAAGAGACAAGTGACCACTGGTAAATGGGAGGCTGGTGGAGGGAGGTAAGAGACACCTAAGGGGACAGTTCCTCCAGGGCCCTTCACCAACAACAGGAGCAGCATGAAGGGCAAACTGAGGATTCTGGAAGTGTTGAATTCATACTGGGGCCAGTCTCAGAGGGTTTGGGGTTTCTTTTTTTAAAGATAAAAGCAACAAAACCTGAGGAGTTATTTGCAGGCAGCCTCATGCTTGGCGCGAGCCCAGGGGACAGCAGTAACTGATCTGTGCCACTGCACCCCATAGGTACACATGTGTAAGGAACATTCAAGGGGGAACATCTCCCCTCTTTCAATTCAGAATTTATTAACCAAAAAATTCAAAGTCCCTAGAAAGACTTTTAAAAAAAAGTGAGGGTGAGAAATTCACAGAAACTGACCTCCTGCTTAAAACCAGCAGGTTGCACACAGCCAAAGGGAACTATTGCTGCCAGAAACAGTCACACCTTTTCCCAGTGCTGCTCTATGTACCCTCCTCCCCACGTACACATCCTTCAGCAGCTCAGAAACTTCACTGCAGCCAGAGGCTGAGCAAGTGCAGATGACCAAGGGGCTCCTCTGAGAGGACCAAGTGCCCAAGCCCATGTGCAGGGGCTAAGTGGAGCCTCAGTGCAACCCTGCACATGTGGGCTTCAAACCCAGAAATGCTGGCTCACATCTCACCTTTACCAGCCTCACACCCAAAAGCTCAAGGAGGTATCAATGGCTGTGGCACACCAGGAAGGGCAGCACTACAGACCCCCTCATGTCCCCGAGTGTGAAGGTGCCTTTACCTTGATGCCAGTTGGCACACTGCCAGTGAAAGAGATTTTGGCCACGTCTGGGTGATGACAGAGGAACTGGCCTGTGGCCGCTCCACCCTGCACCACGTTGAAGAGCCCCTTGGGCACACCAGCCTCTGTGAAGATCTCTGCCAGCCTCACCACCGAGATGGGGGTGAAGGGAGAAGGCTTGAAGACCATTGCATTGCCTAGGGGAACGCAGACAGAGGCAAGGTGGGGTTAACAGCCAAACTGCTTTAAGGGAAAGAAAAAACCAAACAAAAACCACCCCACATAACCAGCTGGTCTCAACAGATCCCGGAACTGCAACCAGTGAAAGGGAGGAACTGCACCTTCCTGCTGGGAAGGGCTAGGGGAGGTGGGGGGCTGCTGGTCCTGCATGGCAGACATTTCCAGAGACCTTCCTCATCTGGTACAAAGCCAAGCAAGCAACCTTTTTCCTGACGCACTCCCACCCTCTTAGCATCTGCCATGTTCCCGCTTCTATTGCCTTTTCTTTCCTGCCAGAGTAACAGCCTGAAGGTTCTGCTGATCCTTCAACACCTTCAAGGTAATCCCAGACTTTATCCCCCAAATCACTCTCCCCCACAAGATCATTTGGCTTTAAAGGGAAGCCTGCACAGGTAGATTGTTGCCATTACCACACGCCAAGGCTGGGGCAGCCTTCCAGCAGGCAGTCTGGAAAGGGTAATTCCAGGCTCCAATCCCAACACACACCCCGAGGGGCTCTCTCCGAGTGTACCCAAAGGATCCCCCGGGAAGTTGGATGTGTTCACCTGCAAGGAAGAAAAACAAGCAGAAAGTAGAAAAGAGCAAAACCCCTTCCTGCCTTATCAGAGCCTCAGGGTGCTTTGATTGGGAACAGAGACACACTGCTTTCACCCCAGCAAGCTCACAGAAGGTGCACAAGTGCCCCCAGAGCACAGCAGCACTGGCTAGAGATCTCTGAAAACCCTTTCAAGAAAAAGCAGTAGTCCATCTCTCAGAGGGTCAGCAGCAAAGATGGTTCTGTGCCATATAAGCTGCCAGGGAACACAAGCAGCAGGACACAGAGTAGGGAGCAAACTCCAGTAACGCTCTCACCAGCCAGAGATCCCGCCAGCCCTGCATAGTACTCCAGGCACTGCCAGGATACGTCGATATCCACTCGGGCTTCAAAGATGGATTTCCCATTGTTGATGGTTTCCAAGGTGGCAATTTCATCTCTCTTCTCCTGTGAGAGGTGCAGGACAGTGACAACGTGTTAGAGAAGCTGCTTGTGTCGAGGAGACAGCTGCTTGTCAAGCACACAAGCCCCAGCCAAGGCTCTGCTGTGAGAAAGTGCCACCTCTAGAAGCTGTGGTCCCAATCACTGCTCATCAATTCCCCCGCGGTGAGCGATGGCAGGGGAATGTCAGGCAGGCAGCCGCTGGGTTCACTGCTAGTCTGGTCTTGCTTAACATTCCTGCTTATCTACAGATGAGCAAACCTGGACTTAGAAGCTGGCTGGCAAATGATTATTGGAATTCACAGAACTAAACTGGGAGGAACTGCCAAAAGCAAGATCAAAGTGGAACCAGAGGGCTTAGTGAAGGACAGACAAAGCAATGCAGCTGGGAAGTGTCCCATCTCCCAGGCAGAAATATCACCCTGCTGTGGATGTCTGGCCAAAGCAGGAGTCTGGCGGAAAGAAAACAGTTTTCTCATCACATACACACACTGGTGAAAGTCTGGTTTCCTACAGATCCGTGCCTCGGTGGAGATTAGCTTCAGTGTCCAAGAACACGTTATCGCACAAAGCAGTTAGTGATAAAGCTAGCTTGTTTGTATCCTCTCTCTCCCATGTGTATTATCTGCTGCCTAAGGTGAAAACCAGCATTCCCACATTTTTTTATTGCTAAAACAAGACACTTCAGTCACGTGGCAACAGCATACCACAAGCTGAGAGTTCAATGATGTGACACTTACAGTCCCAGCTTTGAAATCACGCACAGTAAAGCTGAATCTTTGAACTTGTGAAAAGAAGTGAGCCCTGCAAGATCTCAACTGGATAGCTTCAGTTTTGTCTTTAACAGATTAAGCAGATAAGGTGCACGTTGGCCTTGAACACCATGATAAGACTGAAGCCCTGCCCAAGCCAACCTACTGTCTCTTCTGGTCAAAGGTGGATTTTAACTCCTGCGTTCCTCCTGGAGCTCTGGAAGTCCTGCTGGAAGCCCCCCACAAGAAAGCTCAGAGACAGAACCAACCCTCTCCAAAAGAGGAGGTGAGTTCCCACAACGTACCCGAATGATTCTGGCAGCCTCCAGCAGCACCCTGTTCCTCTCCATGCCGGACATCTGGCTCCATATTTTAAAGGCGGCTTTCGCACTCTGCACAGCCAGATCCACCTCCTTCTCCCCTGAGCAGAGCAGCTTGCTGATCACACGACCTGGCCACGTTTTAAGCAGGAAATAAGTAAGATGGAAATCTCAAAAGTGGGGCACAAAATAATACAGTTTATCTTGCAACAACCCCCAAAGACTTGAGCCCAGCCACCCACACCAGGCTGGAGAACTCCCCGCTGTGGTTCACACTTCATTGAGGATACAGAAAAGGTGTTGCAAGGCAGCTGCTCTGAAACAGAGGATCTGCCGCTCTCCACAGCCGTGTTCTGGTTACTCATTAGCTCCAATTGCTACAAAATTCCTCCATTTCCCGCTGGAGCTCGTTACACTTCTACCGCCAGCTCCAGGCCCCTGTCACACATTCCCCAGCACAGTCAAACCCCGTTCTCCAGGCGCTGCTGCCGAAACTCCGGTTACAATAAATAATAACAGTTTTACAAGTGCTTCAATCGCGCCCTTCGCCAGGATCAGGCAGCACCCGGTGTGCTGCTCACTGAGGGCCGGGGCCGGTGGCTGTCGGACCCCACACCCCGGGGTGTCCCGGCGGCACCGGGCAGGCAGCGGGGAGGCGGGTGCAGCCCCCCGGGCGGCAGCGGGCGGTACCTGTGGCCGGCTCGAACACCTCCTGGGCCGGGCCGCCATCGGCCGGCGGGA
>VZRW01001675.1:1403907-1423736 GCA_013398125.1 Aegotheles bennettii
CCCGGGCGGACCCGAACCCCGCCCCGGGCCGCCCCCTCAGGGCCCGGGACCGCCCCTCCGCCCTGAGCCCACGCGCATGCGCCTGCCCCGGGCCAGAAGGGTGCCCCGGCGCTCGGGCGCCCCCTGGCGGCCCGGAGGTCCAACGCCCGAGTTTGTGAAGGTTTGGGTGAATTTGGGAAAACTGGCGGAGAACGAGTCGGGAATGACAGCCAGGGAGAGGCGGAGCTGCGGGAAAGCGGGCACTCACGGCCGCGTATGGCACTGCGGGGCGCCTCAGGCTGCGGCGCCCCGGGAAGCACCCCCGAGTGGAGCAGAGTGGGGACACCCAGGTTAACCCCGGGTGTGAAAGCGCCAGCGGTGCCATGGGGCAGGTGCCTGGCAGCAGCAGGGAAGGTCCCACACCTCACCCTTCCACAGCCATCAAGGTGTGCTTTGTCTTTATACTTGGCCAGATTCAGCCATCCTGGTTGGAGCCCATGGCCACGTGCTGCAGCCTCCGAGGGCAGCCCGGTGCTGGGGCACATCCCGGTGCCTCCAGGCACCTGAGCCAAGGGAAAGCCTCACCCCCCACTAGGGAAGTTCCTCCACAAGAGGAAGATAAGCACAGCTCCACAAGACTACAGGCAGCATGTCTCAGACAAGAGCCACATCACAGCATGACTGAACTCACCGCCTCTGCAGACCTTACCCTCACTGCCCGAGTTGATTTCCATGCCCCAGACTAAATCAGCCGCCCTGCAGCGAGGGATTTCCACCTGTCCTACAGCACAATTGAGAGACATCTAAATCAACATGCCCATGCCATTTATTTCTCAGAAACACCAGAAACAAAAGGTCAAGTTATCTTCTGAGAACTTCCTCGGTTTGATGAGCAACCACTGGTAGAATACTCTGCATGGAAGATGTTTCCAAGACTGTGGCCAATACTGCATAGGCTGGTTTTGGACATGTGAAGCCTGGTGCAGAATCCCATCTTGTTACATCCCAAAGACAGTCTTGTGCACTGGCCAGACCTCCCGTGCAGGCTGTATCTGTGCTCTAGGAGAACTTCCCTGCCTGAGGTGGTGGGCCAAGGAAGCCCCCTGCTTGCTTGGTGGCAGCCCGGGAAGGAGCAAGACCGAGCATCTTCTGGATGTTCTGCAAAAACAAGAACAGAAGAGCAGGACACTGTCAGACCATGGCAAGGGAGACACCAAGAGAGGAAGAAATCCCAAACTCTGCTTACAAGTACAACCCTCACAGTAGCTTCAACAGACCAAGGTTCTCGCCCACGTAGCCTTACCAATCTGGCTACTACATACTGGACCTCTATCCTTATACACTCAAAAAAACCCAACACACAGCCAGGCAACCATCCATGATGTCTACAATAAGAGCTGGGCCACTCTCCCCCCACCTCCATGAAAGCCTTCTGATTGTTAAATCCACATTTTGGTCACGGGCTCTTTTCCACCTCCAGCTACACACCCCAGCCAGCTGGCAGGTACCTTGCTGATGACTCTGCACACAGGTTGGTTTAAAATTAACCTGCAATGGTCATCTCTGCAGGTTAACTGCAGTGCACACACAGGAGAAGGTTCCTCCATGAAGCTGTTGGAATGATTCCAGAGGAAGGCCATTAAGATGATCAGAGGGCTGGAGCAGCTCTGTTCTGGAGACAGGCTGAGAGTTGGGGGTCTTCAGACTAGGGGAGAAAAGGCTCTGGGGAGACCTTAGAGCACCTTCCAGTGCCTGAAGGGGTTCCGGGAAAGCTGGAGAGGGACCTGTGACAAGGGCATGGAGTGATGGGATGAGGGAGAACGGGTTCAAACTGAAAGAGGGGAAATTGAGATTGGATCTGACAAAGAAATTCTTTGCTGTGAGGGTGGCGAGACCCTGGGCCAGGGTGCCCAGAGAAGTTGTAGCAGTGTCCAAGGCCAGGTTGGATGGGGCTTGGAGCAACCTGGTGTGGTGGGAGGTGTCCCTGCCCATGGCAGGAGGTGGCACTGGATGAGCTTTAAGGTCCCTTCCAACCCAAACCAGTCTGGGATTCGATGATTTCTAACATCTGCTCACAGGCAGCACCCAAGCAGCCTGTTTCACAGGTTCCAGAAACCCCTGCTGATGGCAGCCACCAGAGCCTGAGGGTCTGCAAGCTGGCCAGGAAGGCTCTCCTAATGCAGACAGAATTTGGGTCAGCAACATGGCAACCAGAGCGTGTGCCAAGTTCAAGTCAGGAGCTTAGGCACAGCATTAACATGAATGCTAGTGCTGCAGACAGAACAATGGTTTGGTGGAGACGTGCAGTGTAATGGGACGTATGTAGCAAAACCCCAAAACTGGCTACTGAGATGACCTCATTTGCACCTGAGAGCAGGGTGTTTCAGTGGAAAACAACAAACAAGGAAAGAATTAAGTAACAGAGCCAGGCATCAGCTAAAAACTTCAGTAGAATATTTAAAATGTTGATGTTTTTCTTGATCTTTGTAAAATTACTTTTAAATCTTGCAGCAGTGCAACTACAAAGAGCAACCAGCTCTCTCTGTTTCATCCTTCCCTGTAAATAACCACAGCTCGAGATGCTGCTCACGCAGTGCTGGTTGAACAGGGACATCTGATGTGAGAGAAAGAAGAAAACAACTGTGTCCCCATCATGTCACCAGCTCCCGAGACAACATGAGGAGGAGGAGGAAGGGTTCTCTTCCAACCTGAGTGTCCTCTCCAAAATAACTGTCAGGAGAGGTCAGAAAGCAAGGTCAGGGTTCTTGAACTGTTTGGTCATGGAAGGAAAACTAAAAAAATAGGTAGACAGAGCTTCATAATTCCACAGTAGTTAAATTTTTAAAAAAACAGGAATCATTCCAAGTGGAGACTTTGGAAAGGAAGGTTTCAACCTATACACAAGCATGAAAGTAAAGGGCTGAAACACCTGGAAAGCAATTACACCAGGTTTAGTCCATGGCCTACATAAGTCAGTCACCAGTTGATAATCAGTCACTGAATATATCTGAGAGCATTTCACTGTGGGAGACTCCATGTGGTTCCTCTTCCCAGAGCTTCCTCAGACAAGAGATTGACAGAAAGGAGAAAATAAAAGCAGGCGAGGGAGAGATTCAGCAACAGCAGAGGGTGCTGTGGAGTCAGCAGCAGGCAGGACCGGGTCCTACCAGCTTTGTACGGGCTCACCCCTGGAGCAGGGATCCCGGAGAGCACCCATGGAAGCAAGGAAGTGTGCGCTGCCTCCTCCCCATTTCTTTACGAGAGGAGAGGTGAGGTGCTAAAGGTTACTCCACCTGCTTGAACAGTTCCAAGGGGAAGAGAGATGACAGCTTGTCTGTATGTGGATTGAAGCCCACAGCCATTCTCCAGCATTATCCTTCCAGAGAGTCCTCTCCTTGATGTGGAAGGCCACTGGCCTCCTTCACCAGCTGCAAAGGAACTTCTGCTGGACAGCAAGCCTGAAATCTGCACAGCTGGAAGCACCAGGGATGGGGCAAGGTCCAGCAGAAACCTGTCCTGGAAGCCTGTAGAGTCTACTTCCAGCACAACAAGACCATCACTTTCAGGAGCAGTGAGGGAAGACTGTAAGACTTCATCAGGATCTAAATTCCTCAGCTGAGCTTTTCTGAACTCTCTTTAAATAACAGCAGGAAGGACAGAAGCTGCTTCTGCTTTTGTCTTCAAACCCAGAAGGAGCCTCAAAGACACAGCAGCAAGTGGCTCCCTGCCCCAAGATCAGGCTGCATGGGAAAGCACACTCCTGGCAGCAGGGATAATTGCTGGCTCCCTTTCCCACTGGGAACACATTTCGGAGAGAAACAGCCTAATCTACAGTTCAGGCGTGTGTGAAAAGGAAATGAAGCCCAGCAAACGCCCGAGGAACAGCAGCATATTCCACTTCACAGAGAGCACAGGTGAAGGCTGGGAGCTCAGAAACGGGAGCGGGGACAGAGGATGTAACCCTGACACTGCACCTCCCACCCAGCCCCGCAGCAGACTTTCCCAGCTGAAACCCAGCAGCTCAAGGACCCTTGGAAGGCCTCTCCCAGCAACCCTCCTCTCTCTAAACAGGAAGGCAGGAGGAACTAGGGGACAGGATTTACGTGCCAGGGAGAGCTGGGAACAGCGCAAAGGAAGTTACTCACTGCGAGTTGACTATTTCGGGAGATGCTGGACAGGTCACAGGCAGCAAGCTTCCCAGTCAGTGTTTGAAGAGCTTATCACCCCCACAGGCCTGAGGACCTCATGAAGAGACTGCCTGATGCTCCTACTGCCCATCCCACTAATGTCAGTTTAATCACCATCCAGTTAAGTCTCCCCACCCTCACGTACTCCCATGCATTTCCCTCCAGGTCACTATTTTCTCACACACAGAGTTCCTCTACTTCTGAGCTCCACAGGGACACATCTCTTCCCTGCCTTTGATCCCTTCACAGGCAGCTCCAGGATTTAAGGGAAGGCTGAGGGATGTATGGCCTTCTGAGTTCATTCACAACCTGCTCCCTGACTTTAGGTACATTTCCACTCCTCCTGTGTCAGGAGCACCAGGCCAGACACTAACTCCCACACCAGCTCTGCTCCCTTGGGCTAACAGCTGTTTTGAAGCTGACCTGGTGAGAGCTCCCATTTTGCACCCAATGAAACACAAAAGGTCAAAGCTTTCATCTCCAAGGTCATCAACAGCACGGAAAGCAAGGTCTGACACTGTTTTAAGTCCTTAATTACTTTCTTCCCCTCTCCCCTGGCCTCTCACAGCCCTTCAAAGTTCTCTCCCCGATGCTGTTATCACTCTTTCAAACAGTAATAAAGTCAAGAGCAGGACGCCAGCAAGCACAGCTTCAGTTCCCACCTTTTGCACAAACTAACATGGCTGATCTCTGCCCTGCCCTTCAAGACGAGCTACTGAGCAGCTGGAGAGCTGCAGGTAGTTGACCACAATCACATAGACAAGGCAGCTCTATAAAGACTGCAATCTAACACTTTAGAGCAAAACCACCCTTCTGCAAAGCAATAAAGTTCAGGGCCATCAAAATGAACTCCAAAGCACAAGGACAATTTTTTTTTCCTGGAATTTCTCTTGAAAGCCCAACCCACTGCAAAGAGCTCAGCATTTCTGCCCAGAACCAGACTGGACCACCACTCAGTTCCAGCCATCTATTGGTTTCACGACAGGAAAGATCAGGAAATTCCCAGGACTAGAACTAACCACAAGAATTATATTTTCGGACACAAAAAATCCGCAGGGGATTTTTCAGCAAGGGAGTTCCCCGATCAACCCAACGGGTGTGCAAAAAAAATCTTGCTGACAGCACTACTTAGCTTCATAGAATGATCGGCAACATCAGAAAGAAGGGACTTTCCATGCAACAGGTGAGTAAAAGAGAGCAGCTCCAGACAAGTCTGCCTGAGGGAACAGCTTCAGACCACAGCATCTCAGGAATTCAGGAAGATGCTCCTAAAAGCTAAAAAGGTCTCATTTCTTTTGAAACAGCAAACACTGCTCCAGTTACCAGGAAGTGAAACAAGATTTGTCTTTCAGCAAACAGAACGAGGAAGCCCCTGGCCTTTGGTACTCTGAAGCTGGAATGAGGGGTGGGACCTCCAGGTGACCCATTCAACATAAATTATTCTACAATTCATTATCTGCTTTCACACAGGATTGGACACAGATCCACTTCAACACAAACACCCAGTCGTGAGGGCTGTGGAGAACTTGATTCACTAGCGGGCACTCTGTGACTACAGGAACTGTCCATTATTAAGCTGCTCCACCGAGCTCATCCAAACTCCTGACAGCAGCTGGCATAACACACCACTTCCCTTGGCTGATCTGCTCCAAGTCTTTAAGTCCCTTGGCACTCCCTGAGGAAAAGCAACAAGTTGGTCAAGGAGAAAAGCAGCAAGAATTCGGGAAGCGCATCAAAGCAAAAGGAAATATAAATACAGAAGAGCAGATAATTTGCAGCTAGTTGCACCAGCACTCATCCAGCCCCCAGGGACTGTTAACTTATCCCCTGCACTCTCTGGGGAAATTTGACAAAAAATGAAGACTCCTGGTTGCAATGAGAAGGCCCACTTGTCCTCACAAGCCATTCTGCCACTTAAGCTGCTAGTGAACCTTCCTGAACAGGCACTTCTCTTATCCTCACTGATGCTCCTCTTTTCAAAAGGTGGGAGTAACCAGCTTTGCTGGAGAGCTGTGTGAAGCCTACTCTTGGCTTGGCACATCAGACCCTCCCTTTCTCTCTCATGTCCCTTACACTAGGACAGACTCGACACCAAAGGTAAAAGTTCTTAAGACTCTGAAAAAAAAAATCAGGCAGTCAGCAAAAATGAGAAGGACAAACCCGAAAGACCAGGTTTAACTCCTTCCTCACTTTTCTAGCAAGTTTATGGACTGACTGAACCTTCACAGAACCTCAAGCCACCATTACATTTCCCCTGGCAATACTACACCTCTCTTTTCTCAAATTGCTGAGAAAGTCATGATTGCTAAGCAGTACTTCGATTGGCTTCTGATGGAGACAGTCCCTTGGTGTGGCAATTCACAAAGCTATCAGACACACACACACACACAGAAGGAACCCATTGCTGCCAACTCTGGCCTAGCACCCTGGTGCAAGTCTCCAGTTAAGTCTTCCACACCGGTCCAGGTGAGTGGCTCTTTTTACCATGCCAACCTAGAATTGCTTTGAATCTGAAGCATAGGAGTGACAACACAGAAAACACAAAGAGATCAAAGATCTTACATGCAAGACTAGGCAGCAGTAGTAGACTCCTCTTTATGGATGGAGACATGGGTTCTCTGCCCCAGGAATGCAAGAGACACAGCAGTGTACTCACCTGTCTGATTGACATTGTGCAGAGAATGTAGAGGAAGATGAAGGAGCAGTCAGTGTAATCCTCACCCAGAAGGTTGCGGTGGGAGAGACCTTGGATGTACGAGAGGGGGATAAATGGAAGCTTTGCCACCACTCGGCCATCAAATCTGAAAAAGACAGCACTAGATCACAACTGGGGACAGAAGAAGAATCTTTGGCTATAGAAAGAACGAGTGAGCACTCAACAGGCCACCAGAGCAGATTAAGATCACGTAGAAGGCTAAAAACCCATGCTGCCTTCCCCAGCCCACCTCTGTATACACGACACCAAGGCAGCTGAATAAACCTCTCTCACAAAGTCCTCACATCCAGCCAGGCACAGGGCAAGTCAGCTTCCCTTGGTATGTTTTCCCATCATCAGAGCCCAAGTGTTTCACAGTGATTTAAGCAATCAGCTGGACAAGCTGTTGGCTCATAAAATCCTGGCTGGTGTTTTGCAGTTTACTGGTGCATTTTATTTAAAAAGTCAAATTTAGCAGATAACTTTCCAAAACACAATCAGCATTCGAATAAAAGATGGATGATGATCACCCTGCTGTACTGCAGTTAATGCAAGATGAACTTTCTGCTTTAAGCAAAAGAGCATTTTTAAAGCAAAGCATGAACCAAAGACACCTTTTCCTTTCCTAGAGCAGCTATACTTCCCAGCCCGAGAAGGATGCGTAAGAGAACAGTCAACAGAATGCTTTTTGATACCAAGAGTCTTCTCTGCGTTAGCTCTGAAGACAGAGGCAGTGCAGAGGCAGGATGATACCACGTATTCCAAGCAGCCTGTCCTGCTCCTGGAACTCCTCCAGGTCCACATTCCAGGGCATCAGGCAGAGTGTGAATTCTGGCCAGTTCGCAAAGATTTCTCCCAAGCCAGACACTCGACCCAGCCTTTTGAAGTGAGTGTGTATGATGCCTCATCAGCATGTGTATATTTGGATGTTATTTTCTCTGCGTGTGCTGATTTTCTAACAGGTGTTTCTTGTTTCAAGAGATCCTAAATGAGCGTTCTTTCCTGTGGAGATGCGTTCACACAGCTACAGCTCAAACACACGCCAACTTTGTTTACATCTCACGGGCAGTTTGGCAAAAGAGCAAGGAACGGATGTTTATCTCCATGCAACATCCCCCAGTGACTTAAAATTCTGCATTGTTCCTGCTGTGAGAGTGACAAGTACTTCAGCAGTAGCACCCCGTGGTACCTGCTTTTAATTCCAGGAGGTTTTCACAGTTACCATAAAGGGGTACTGAAATGCACAGAGTGAAACAGAGACCTGATTGTATTAAAATTTGACAAGAGAAAATTGAGACACATAAAAGCTAAATTCCTCTCCCAGGAGAAATCCCATCTGCTTGGAGGCCACCATCACTACAGATCTTGCTGCCCCAGTGTACCTTTTAAGCCACAAGAGACAGTCAGCACATCTTCAGCACAGCATTCTGCTCTTTGGGTTTAAACCAGCCTTCCCGACACGTACATATCCATTCAGCATGGTCCACCCTGCCACCCCATTACACTCGAAGGAAGAGATTTGGTCATCACAGTCATTTCCATTCTGGCTAAGCTGGCACTTGGCAAAGGTGAGGTGCCCAGC
Source organism: Aegotheles bennettii (assembly GCA_013398125.1). Taxonomy (NCBI): domain Eukaryota; kingdom Metazoa; phylum Chordata; class Aves; order Caprimulgiformes; family Aegothelidae; genus Aegotheles; species Aegotheles bennettii. The sequence goes on from VZRW01001675.1 coordinate 1,412,351, forward strand.
CACAGAGCAGTAGTGTCTGCACAGTACTTATCCAAAGGGCAGCACATCGTGCTACTCCTATGTAATTCCTGCTCCTTTTATCCCCCAGAGCCATGAACTCATGCAAGAACAGGCAGGGCAGGTGAATGAGGCTTTTGCAGGTGTCAGCCGCCCTTTTCTTACCACACCCACAGTGCCTCCATGGATGACTTGCCAGTAACAGCTTCCCAGAGGGAGCCTAAGAGCCTCCTGAATTCATAAATGAAGCACTCTCCTCCTGAGACAAGCAGCTGCTCTTTATGCCATGTCAAGAGAACGACAGTACATGAGAAACAGCTCCATCAGACCATTCTAACAGCTTCAGATAGTGCAGGGGCAACTCACCAAAGCTGCCACACACATACAAATGCACTAGCTACCTTGTACTGAGACCTGGAGCAAAAATGTAGCTATCGAGCCCCAAAGGGCAGACAGCCAAATCTTTAGGTTTTAACCCAATAGCCTCAGCTATTAGCAAGAAAGCCATTTCAATTTGAACAATTGGTGAGCTTTCTGGATACTCCCACTGTTCACGTTCATCCCCTCTAAAGAAAGGGACAGTTAAAGGAAAGATATGCCCAAAATCTTCTCAATTCTGTGGCTGGTAGCATGATCTCTGTGGGCAGGAATCCCCAAAAGAGGAACAAGACAAATGAACTTGGTGGTCTTCAAGGAGATGAAACCAATAAACCAGTTTTTTTAGGTTAATCTCTATGGAACGAGGAGCCATACAGGATCTAACCAAAATTTAACCAAACCACAATTTAACTAAATTCCCAGAGCTCTTAATGAACTTACAGGCCTGTAACACTAGCTGGTCATAGCATGCTCAGAACTGCCTCTTCCCACCCTAGGAAAGCAAAGAGAGTAGGGTGGGGTTTTTTTGCTTTGCTTTTCAGTTTGTGTGAGGGGTAGCAGTGGTGGTGGTATTTGTACTGCATCCAAATAGCTAGGCAAGCACTTGAAGGCCTCAGGTACAGCACTGTAAGTCCCCCATGGACACTATGTCACTGGGCACACAACTCACAATGCATCTCCATCCTCACTCAAGGCTGCAGTGAAATGAGACATCAATGACTCAAGATGTTACTCAAATTCTAAAGTCCTTTAGTGCTGTGCTCCTCCACTCATCTTCACAGAATTCCAGAGAACTCTAGACACCAGAGACTGACTAAGCTGAATAAATAATCCACACAGTGGCACTTCTGTTATTATGTTAACCCCTGTTTGCAATTTATCCACCCACAGATCTGCAGTAAAATAACAACTGGCTCCATCTTGGGGGCTGCCAGCACAGAGGCCAAAGGTTTTGGTACCCAAGAATATGAATTCCTGTTTGCAGGACAAGTATACTGACCAGATATTAAGCAGCCTCCCAAAGGTTATACAAACCATATTCATGTCATCTTCAGATTTAATGGCCAATTGGAGGTTCAAATTTCAAGACTGAATCAAGTTTTGGAAGTCAAGCACAGTCTTAGATTTGCATCTCTGAAACAAAGTTGTCTACAACCATGCAAACCAGTTAGGGCTTTTTTTGGTCTTTGTTTTTTAAAACCAGACCTATTCCAGGCCATTTTTAAAGCAAAGAAAGATGAGAGCCCATGCCTGGACCTGTTAGTATCTTGACTCTGATCACCTTAAGTAGGGCAACAACGAACTCTGCAATTACGGCTCGTGTCTAAGGGCAAGAGAGCTGGCCCAGTTTTGCTTGCAAGAGCACTCTTGGCAAAGCCAAAGAAGCTGAAGACTGTAGCTGCTTGCCCAACATCTACCAAACCTGCCCTAACCAAGGTGTTCCTAAGCAGAAAGGATGTTAGAGTTGTGTCTAGATTAAATGCAAGTTGTTCAATTTGATTGCATTCAGCACGTGGTGTTCCCTCGAGCAAACGACTGCATCTTCACATGAAATATCGATCCATTTTACATATATTAGTTATGGTTCTTGGAGGGACTCTGTCACTGTGACACCTCAGATGATAAAGGGAAGGTGGAGAATATATTCACTGTGAAAATTTAAGAAAAAAATCCAGAAAATTTATACTTACATGGAGTTAAACATTCCCATCAAGGCAGTGAAGCAGAATCCAATGGCAAACATGGATTTCATTCGAACCTGCAAGCAGAAAGGTCAGAGACAATCAAAACAACAGGCCTGCACTGAGAGATTATGGGCTCACACCTTTAAGAACAGGTTTTGTACAGCATCACTGGAATCTAGAAGGAAAAGAGATGACCCAGAAGGCCAGAGGGATTGTAAAAGAGACTGAAGAACTCCCAAAGAGAAGTTTGGTCAACAGCTGGGTACAAGGCAGACACAGAGCAGATCATTGATGTAAAGAGATGCTTTAAGGAGGAAAAAAAAGTGCTCAAGAATTGTCCTGCCACCTTCCATGGGTTTTTTTCCCTTAAGCCTACGCAACCAATCAGCAGGGGATCATTATGTAGACAGAACTTACAAGAGGAAGGCAGACAAATTAGTTCTACTTTGAAAACACCATGGAGGCTTAATAAAGACGAAAATAGCTGAGGCTGGGCATGAGACAAGGCAGTAACTGCTATAGAACTCTGTGGCTCATACTAAAATCTGTAGCCATTAGAGATAATCCAGAAGGACCTGTCAGGAAGAAAAGCCACTATGTCTGCCAACTGAACTAGGTTGGAAAGCTGACTGAAATCTTCAGTAGTCGGGAACTGGCTTTAACTTTCTTACCATTGACAAGTCTCTGTTGTTATTCTTCAGTTTCTCTTCTTGTCTCTCTGGAAAGACAAACAAGAACAGCTATAATCAGTCATAGCTAGAAACCAGAGTGTTTTCATTTCCAGGAAGGCTTTAACCTTCTTGGCTCTCCAAACAACACTTCCAAAACCAACTCCAGCTCTCTATGCCAGACAGAATGAAGTGAAAATCTGTACGTAGCCAACTGCTTTGCCATCACAGCGACACGCAGCACAGTGGGCACAAAAGAGGAGGAGGCTAGAATCACACATTCAGCACTTTCAAAAGAAATGCACAGAATGTCAAATTTGCTAACTCAGCCAAATGACACAGTAGCATGAGCACTGTCGCCAGAAAACAAAGACAGCGCCTCTATATCACACCTCCAAAAGAGAGCAGTCTCCATTTGCTGCACACCAGGCTCACCATTATAAATACATTATATAAAGATCTTGTTTTGGCAGTGTCAGAAGGGTCCCCGAAACCACACACAGAGCCAGGAGCTGCACCTCAGCAAGGCTAACATCCTGCTGGCCTTAGCAGTGAATGTGGGACCCCTGGCACACCTGAAAGGCTCTCCAAAGAGGAAAGATGCTTTCTACCCTAATTTCAGCAATGCATGTACCACTATGCTTTGCAGAGAATACTTTAAAATACCAATTTAGTGGAAATTTAGCCTGTCCTTAAGTCATCACAAATTTTGAAGCTGCCCAGTTTTCTGGCAGAGCATTTTCCATGTCCCTCACGGCAGGACTGCTCTGGCCTCAAGCATTATCCACTGCCTGTTGCTTTTCTTGTCACATGTCCCCATCGTTCCTTGTCCACCATGCTCCTCCCAGACCGCAGATCCAGAGGGACAGCCAGGGCTTGGAAGCAAGATCTAGTGAAGTAAGAATGTGGATGATGAAGAAATAACCAAAGAACAGTGTGAGTGAAGAGAGAGTGGCTGCAGGACTGGCAAGGGCTATCCAGCACGAGTTGTCCAGTGGATCCCTGTTGGAGTTTCAGTACAAGAGGCCCATGGCACAGAAGCTCAGGTTATCTCCCAAGCCCCTGCTAGATACAGGGACTCGTAGTAAGTGTTATGAAAAGCAATAGCAAGTCCCCTGTCCAATTTCTTAGAATCCTCTTTGCTCCTTTCAATTGCTCCTAACTACAAACCATCCCCTCTGGCAGGAACTTTCCAGACACCTGCTTCCTGACCCAGGTGGAGAGTTTTGTTCTGGGACATTTCAGCAGCCACAGGCCAGCTCTTCAGGAATCCCATTTGGCACAAGTACTTGTTTTTTCCCTCTGCTACATAACTAACCATCTATTTAGATGGGCTAAAGGTTACATAGAGACACAGAATACAGCCCCAATCCCCCAGTACACCCAACCTGTTTCTCACCCGTTTTCATAAATTCAAAACAGATAGGCTGTGGGTGTCCTACCACCACACAGAAACGGCCTGTTCCCACCCACAACCTGCATGAGCAGCATTTAAGTACTTTGCTGTAGACACAGAGGAGGACTGGGTCAACAAGCAGCACCTTGGAATCCAAAATCTTCTTGTCCTGCTCACTGGAACACAAACCATGAGGATACAGAGAAACAGCAATAACCTTATTTGCCAGCATTGCTTTGGGGTTTTATTGCTTTTTGGGTTTGATTTTTTTGTTTGGTTTTATTTTGCTGACTAGCCAGCACTCACATGGACTCCTGGGAACATCACTGTCTTTACTTCTAGGGGCACACAGGCATAGCAAGCAATAGCAAAGTTTAAGCTAAGAAATGTACTCCTTAAGCTGAAATGACTGAAGGCTGCACCGTAACATTAAAGGTGTGCTGCTCCAGAAGTGTGAAAGGTGGTTTAGACACAATGTGATTAGTTCTCTTTGCAGTTAAGAATTTGATAAGTAGGAAACACCAAATTAAGACCTTCCCAAGCAACTTTCACCCTACCTCCTGGCACACGTGCACGATTCATCCCTTACATAACCAGGTAGTATCATACACACACCTCCTGCCTTATTCTGCACACAAGACAGATGGCAACCGAGGCAGGTCTGCACCATGGCCAGGACTCACCTGCAAAGCCTCAGCTCATTATTTTATTACTATTTGTTTTAACTAGAATGGTAGGTAGGAACTCCAGCACAAGTAAATTTGCTGTTATAACAACGGTTCATCTTGCAGAATGATTTGACATCCAGTCAGTTACTGGAATCAGAGATTCCAAAAGCAGTTAACAGCTGCGGGGCATTTCCTGGATGTCCAGCTTGACATTTAGGGCCTGATTTTTCAGAAACACTAAGGATGCAGCTTCAGCTGAAAACAAATAAGACACTGAAGTTATGCCGCACTTGGAAAAAAAAGAGAATCAGTCTTGATATCTTAGGCTTGGCCAGCAAGCATCACAGCAAACAAAATCAGTGGTCACTTCCTAAGTTCTGTTCTTAGTCCCTTTGTGCTTTGTTTTTCATTTGCAAAACAAGATTATTTCAGTGTATTAAAAAAATAATAAAAAAACCCCAGTGGAGCACCTGAATTCCTCAGATTCTACTGTTTATTAGTTTAGTCCAAGCACAAGTAAAATGTTCTCTGCTTGGATGGTGCCCTGCAAAAAAGTCATTGCCACACATCCAAAAGTGACCATACGTGACAACAGCACGTAACATTCAAAAGTTGCCTTATCCACCAAGTAGTATTCACCCCAAGCAGGGGTTATTCAAGATCAAGAACTGAAAATGCACAAGAATAATAATTTTGGCTCCTGTCCCTTCAGCAGTCTAAAGATAACAGGTTTCATACCTAGGAAGAACTGTTTGAAGATGTTTATAATTACTCCCAAGCTTTGTACAGATCAAATGACTAATTCAGCTACCTGGTGTTACAGAGGAATGAGGAAACCAACTCCCAGGAGCTCTCAGAAGTGTTCCTGCCACGATTTCTGTAATCACTGAACTGGGCTTTGCTGCACATTTAAGAGTCCTGCAGATAACAGAACTTTCTAAAGGTCACATCCATTAAACATCTGCCATGCTGTTCTTTTATAGTTCAGTACTTAGAGTTACCTTTACCCAGAAAGACTTAAGCTTATTGACAATGAAAAAAGAATGGAAAAATAAAACACTACTTACAATTGAGCAAAACTAATTTAATCAAGCTTGCTTGTTAACTCTAACTGTTCTTAGATTTATTTTAAACACCTTCAGCTCCAAAGTATTCAAACGAGAAAAAAAAGAGATCCAAAAATCACAATCAGTCAGACAGCTACGGCTAGCTGACAGTGCACTGCAGCAAAGAGCTTTGACAACAGAAGTTAATAACAGTCCTGGATATAAAGGCTCAAGCAGAGAGAAAGGCAGCTGCTGTTGCTCCTCTCAGTGATGCTGCCCCTCTCTGCATTTGACTAAAGCCATCAGGAGGTTAGGTACCTCCTGCCTTGGGAAAGTAAGGCAGAAATGTTCATATTCCAGCCATCCAGCCAAGAATCAGCTCTAGTGCCACTTTAAGTCAATAGTTTTGAAAGGAAGGAAAGGATAATCACTTTTGTAAGTTCCTCAGCCTTCCCTCATGCTTGGGGCACTGCTCCCCTCTCCCAGCCTTACCTATTTTCTTTTTCTGCTGTCGGCCCGCTGATTCAGTTATTGTTTCCTTCTTCTTTTCCACTGCCAAGTGAAAAGAAAGATATTCCATCATTTCTGCACAGGGATACACCACACACCAAGCAAAGCATTTTATTCCTTCAGAGAACAGGGGCACAGAAGGAAGCTAGCTATAACTAAGAACATATTCAGAATCAACAATAAACCACCAAGGCTGACTCCACCAAACACTTAAAAATCATTTTTAAAAAAATAATAAATTTAGAACCCTCGATGAGCTAGCAAATATTTAAAGGGTTAATTTTAAACTCTGTCAAGAGCCCATCGCATTGTTAACTGAGCAGTCTGGGGACAGTTTTGGCTCAAATGACCCTTGCTGATTTGTCATTAGTACTAGACAGTACTTTTGATTCAGCAAGTGTAATGAAAAGAGCTTTGTGGCAAGCCCTGCTCCTGATTATCTGCAGTGGGAAGCAGAATACAGGAAAGCCTGTGTTCTCACACATCCCTTCTTCACAGGCAGGCATTCTCAGGGGAAATGCTGCCCAAGCAGTCGGCCACAGCCTCTCCATTCTTTGATTAATTAGTCCTGAAGCATTCCCAATATTTTAAAGTAGGAGCCTAACCTCAAAGTTACTAAGACCCCAAGTCAGACGCTCACCAAGCATCTGCAAACAATGACCACAGCAGCAAAAAAGGCTGACAGAAAGCCAGCATAGTGAACCGAGCACACTGCAAACGGGCTGCTCATCTGCACACACTCTTCTGCTAACAGCAAAGAGCTCTTCCAGAAAGTAAGAGGCAGTTTAAGATCTACAACAAGAGTACTACAAGAAGTGAGGATGATAAAGCATGGCTATGGTCTAACAACAGAGTTTAGAGTAAAAAAGGGGTCACCATCTATGCATTTGTACCTTTTCTACTCTACCAATGGATAGAGTTGGCTCCCTGTTAGCTCACAGAATTGGCTTAGAGACCTGAGCATCAGCACTCTTCTCCCTCATTAAGTGTTAGCTGAGCACAGATCTAGCCTTGATGTCAAAACATAGGTGAAATAGAGAGAGCCAGCCTTTAAAACCACAGAAGGATTTGTAGTGCTGGCTCCTGAAATGCCTGTGATACACAAGTCAGTCACAACCACTATGAAAACCACACCAGCCCAGACAAGATACCTTAGCACCATTCCCTCCATGGTAATGTAGAGACAAGAAATGTAAAGATAACTGTTTTTCCCAAGGACAAGCGTATCTCTGACAGGCAGGCTAGCACAAGGGGAAAAAACAGGGAAGTCTGCTCAGAGGGAATGCTGGAGAGAGGTGCCAGATGAGACAACACGCCCAGTGCTCACAGAATGCTCTCTCCATAACCTCCCCGATACCAAAGCCAGCTGGGGGGACCCTGATCAGTCCATCCAAACCCCAGTCCACATAACCCCACTGCCCCCAGCAACAAACTGGAGAACACTGACTCTTTTCAGGCTGCCTATTGCTGCCAGCCCCAATAAGAGGGCTCCTCCAGACCACAGCTGCACCCTAGACAGTGTTACCGAGCCTTATGCCAACCTCAAGGAATGCTTCAAGCAGAACAAACAACTGCCAGGCAGTAACATCCACGACACAACACAGCAGCAGTTCTGGAGACATCCTTTAGCCTTGCAAATTTACCACTACACGTACCCCAGAACACTCACTATAACCTCTGCAGCAGCCTCAGGCAACGCTGTGCCTCTCAGTAGAAAGCAGAGGACAGGAGGAGCTGAAATAAGAACTGAGTAACAAAGTCTGCTCAGGCACACCACTGGGCCCGTTTGTTTTTGCAAATCATGGGAGAGCTTAAAGGCCTCAAATGTGTTTTTTCCTGTTTCAGATGTGTTAGATAACAGTTGAAAGGTGTGGCTCAAGTGGTCTACTTTGCAAGTTGTCTGTAAACCATCAGGTCAGCCAGCTGTCCTTAGCACAGGAGGGAAAAGAAAAAAACCACAAAGCTGAATTTTTAGTGACCCTTGATTCAGTTTTACTTTTTTTTTTTTTAGGGGTGGGGAAATCAAACAAGGAGGCTGAAAACTAATTGATATGCATGAACCTCACATCTCTCCCTTCACAGATTATAGCCTAGATACCAGGAGGGCTATAAAAACAAACAGCATTAAACTCTTACAGCAATCATTAAGCCCCGGAGATTAAGGCCTGCTAACTGCTTTGAGTTCCACAGCACAAACACACCAGGACATTAACTCCGAGTTTACAGCTGGGTTTCAACGACTTCTCCAACTTGCTCTTCTGGGGCTATTTCTATCCTACACTTTTTTGTCAGCCAAGCCAGATTAAAATGAGGCAGGCAGAGATGCAATCCCCATCTGATACTGCTCTGATGACAAAAGCCCCTAATTTAGGAGCTGTGACACAAGCATGACTATACTTCAGCTCTTTGGTTTGTTTTGCCCAGGGGAAGGCTGAACAAGCCAGACTGGAAAGAGCATGCACTGATAATACTGTTTTCCCATGCACTAAGAGTGCTGACATCGCAGTGAAATAATTTTAAGGTAAAACCAGCTCAGGTTTGGCCCCACTCGTTGTGTGCTGTCTCTTACTGCTGCAGCTTGTGTAGGGCGCATACAGCTGAGTGGGAAAGGTCAGCTGAATTTCTTCTCTGCTCCCTGGCTTCTAATACAGACAGGGCCATTGAAGCACTCCATGCTCAGACCCTCCTGTTTACCATTCCTCTTAATATCCGATGCATATCTGCTGACTGCTCACCCTCAGCTCCCTTTCCCCTTCCTCCCTTGTCCTCTGTTCAGCCCCTCCCAGGCCTCTCGCAGCTCCTCTCTATAAAAGTAACCTGGGACTTTTCGTCCTACCAATTCTATTTGTTTCCAGTCTACATTAGTATAATTTATTTTTACATCAGCTGATAACTCAGACCTTTCCATCACGACGTTGTCTTTACTCATCCCTCACCATTAATCATCACTTTTACTCTTTACATACAATGCTTTCCTCTCGTGGCATTCATTATGCAACCCTAGTTCTTTCTTACTACAGATCTCAAATTCTCCACTGCCCTTGAAAAGCAGAAACTGCACCTTTGAGCTTATTTCAGGCATCTAAAGGAATCTACACATACACACACCACTCATACTCGGAAAAAAAAAAGAAAGATGCCAGTATTGATGTTTTACTCCCTCCTGTTCTCTCCATAAAGAGGAGGGGCAATTCAGACAGCAGAGCAGGTCTTCGTACAAGCTTTCCATCCAGCAAAAGACAAGAATTAAGGACAGAAATAACTTTCCTAAGTATGGATTTGTGCAACTTGTAAAATCAGGCTGCTCAGAAATCCAAGCTGGAGAAAGTTGTGTCCCTCAGCAGGAACTCCTCAGAGCACAGACTCTGCTGGGTTGGACATCTCCTAAAGCAGGGTGTAACAGGAGCAGGCAGACACACTCCCTAACCCCTGAGAAGTACTTACATTTCTTGCTCTGTTTTTCCACTTCAGCCTTTAGCCTCTTGTACTTGTCTGTCCGGTACACCAGCACCCACGTTATACCTGAAACAAACACTCAGCAAGTAACTGCATAGGTAAAGACCTCTTGCAGTAACAGAGATACAAGTTAGCAAATGCACATGCAAAAAACCCACACCATGCCTACAAAACCACATTACAACACAGCAAAGGCACCACAAATCACAGGGCAGCTAGATCACCACTTTCCTTCAAACCCCCTTCTCAGGTTCATGAAGGATTGGCACCTCTAAAATAATTCTCTTTAGAAGTTGTGGGCTATCTTAGTGAGCAGTGCTGTTTGTGGGACTCACTCAGCTCCTTCATGCCTGTATTTACCAGCTGTTGCTCACCTTAAAGTCAGGAGCTGATTAAGGCAATAAACATCTTTGTGTTCTGCATTTTCTTAGCATCTAATTAAGGCCCCAGGAATAATTCCCACTCCCACCAGGACCTTCCCTGTCCATAGCAGCACATTTTGAAATATTAGGCCAGAAGAGACCTCAAGAAATTCTCCAGTCTAACTCCTTGCACTCAAACATGATTAAAACGAGTTGTGCTGCAAGAGCAGCACCTGTGGTTTGCAAACAGTTTAATCTGAGCTCCTACACAAAGCTCTTGGACCTTTTTTTTGGCTTTGGTTTGACAACAGGACTGTGCTACTGAGACCCAGGGATCGCCAGCTGCAGAGAAGGGAACCCTGTAGATGCTCCTGAGGTCAACAAACCCCAAATTCAGTACCACAGGGCTCCTAAAAAGCAATTACCATATTCCACCTGGGACTCTCCCTGCCTTTGAATGACCCAAGATGGTGTTGCAGCTCTGAGCGATAGCTCAGCGCCAGGAACAAGGGAGCAGCCTCTGGCTTTGACGACCCCAAAAGGTATCTACTCAATCTGGCTTTAGAAAGCTGCACCTGTTTCAACACCCTACCATTTAAAAAGCCTTTTCAAGCAACCACCACTGCAAATTCAGGCGATTTCTTCACAGCCTTCCCACCAAAGCTACAGAAAACCATCGGTGTCCTTCTCCAGGAGCACCGTCAGCCCACCCTCCCACAGACTTCCTCCTCCCAGCCCAAACAAACCCACTTCCCAACACTTCGATGCCCATACCGGCTTCCAAGCACCAGGCCTCAGGTGGCCCTGAGCAACGGCACCCCGTCTCACCCCTCACAGCCCCGCTTTTCCCCTCACACCAGCTCCCCCCCTCCCCAGTGACACCCATCTCNCCCCCGGGCCGCTCCGGGCCCTCCCCGTGCCTCCCGCGGAGGACGGGCCCCAAGGCCTCCCCGCTCCGCCGGAGCCCCGCCGGGCGGCCCAGCGCTCACCCTCGGCCAGCAGCGCGGTGCACACGGAGATGAAGACGATGAGGAGGGTGTCGGCGAACATGGTGCTCATGGTGGTGCGACCGCCACCCCCCGCCCCTGCCCCGGTAACGCCGCCGCGCTCCCGGAAAGAGACCCCGACACCCGGAAGCTACCGGGGGCACGTTGCCTAGCAACGGCCGGAAGTGATCGCCCACACTTCCGGGGGGCGACGCCGGCCAATGGACGTGGCGC
>VZRW01001675.1:1428315-1453549 GCA_013398125.1 Aegotheles bennettii
GGGGGGCAGCGGCAGCGCCGGGGGCTGCGCGGGCGGCCCCGGCCCGGCCGGGATGGAGGCGGCATCCCCCCTGCAAAATCCTCCCTCCCGGGGCTTCCATGAGCGCTCCCCTCCGCCCCCCGCCGCCCGCAGTGTCCCCGGGGCTGCCCGCCGGGCACCGAGCGATCGTTTGATTAATTCATTAATTTAATTTTTTGGTTTGTTTTTTTGTTTCAATGGTGCCGGCCGTGCGCGGGGGCTGCCCCTTTTCTGGCCAACTTTGGGGTGGCAGGAGTGGAAATCCCGCAGCAAATGCTGACTCACAGCGGCAGAACGACCTCGCTGCCCGCCCGGGGGGGACCGGTCCCCGCCGGGGGCTGCGGGGCCGGGGGCTGCGGGAGAGCGGCTCCGGCCGGGGCCATGCGGGTGCTCTCCGGAGAGCTGCTCCGGCAGCGAGACGGCTTTTCCTTCTCTCTTTTTCTCTCCTAGTTATCCCACGCAGTGGGTTTTTCTTTATTCCCTCTTTAAGAGCCGCAAAGCCAGGTCCACAGCCCATCAGCCCTCCCCTGCGGGGCACTGCAGGGGTCCTGCCTGCGTTTTTAAGAGGCGTTTCGGGGAGTGTGAATAGGTTTGGGAGTAGCAATACCTTTGAAATATTTCTTGTTGAGAAAACTGAATGTGGGCCATCACAGGAGCTTCATATCTTTGGGTTCATGGGTGTTCAGGGGGGGGCCCTTTCTCCTGAAGGGTGGCATCACCAGACTGCTGTCCCTCAGCCCTTAGCAGTGTTTTAAGAATGTGTCTCTGAGTACCCAGTTGATTCTTGGACCTCTGCTGCTACTGCAAGGGAGAAAAATCCAGCTGTAACAGGGGAGGGATGGTGAGAGAGGATGCAATCTCCTCCACTGAGAACCAGGGCTGGATTGTTCCTGCAGCACAGCTCCTGGTGACTCAAAGGCACTGGGTTTGTCTGCTCTCCCATGCGTGGGTCTGCCTCTCTGTAGCTGTCCCAATAACAGTGTGTCTGGCGCTGCTGAACTGTTATGTCTCTGAATTCAGTGACTCTGGCCCACAAGGTAAAAGTGGTGATTACAATACACCACAGTTGTTCTCAACTTCAAACTGAAAATACTTAATTGCTAGGCCGCCTTAGGAAAAAAAAAATAGGGAAATGGTTCTTTCTAGCAAGGGAGATGTACTAACTGGCTTTTCCTGTCTCTCAGCTTTGATTTGCCCCCCCTCCAGTGATTGCTGACTGCTAAAAACCTCTGTGCAGTGCTGCCCATTGAAGGGGATCCAGCAGATCAGTACAAAGTTTGTGGGGAAAAAGCTGCAAGAAATACTCTGGCAAGACCCAGCTTGCTAAAGGAGAAGCAGCAGCAAAAAAGGACCCAGGGCTGGTGCACGCCGACCCTCAAATTCACACCTGCTGCAGCTGCAAGGCAGGGGTGCAAGGGGCTGTCACCATCTGGCCAGTGCCATGTCCTGTGCAGAACGATGCCGAGTGCCGCAGCACGCTCGGGGAAGGCAGAGCTGGGGCTGGTGTGGTTTGCTGAGCAAAGGGCTGGCCCGCAGCTGAAATCCAGCCCAGGGGCTACTGTGCCCATGTGCTGGCTCCGGGGGAAAACAAAACGCTCCTGGAGGGAAAGTGAAGCAGGCACCTTTCCCACTGGGAAAGCGGCAAATCCATCCGACTCGCCCTCACACCAATTGGGGGTTGTTGTCATAACACACCCCTTTGGCAGTACACCAGCCCAAAGATAACAGAGGGCATTTGCCTTCCAAGGGCCCCCCCAGCTCCTCCCACTAATGCTTTTGTTGAGTCTAAGATGGGGAGAAAGGCTCCGTGGTCCCCCTGTCCCTCTCGACGTACCAGCGCAGCCAGGCTGTGGAAGGAAAGGATCCTGTTTGGAGCTTGCCACAACTTGTTGTCGCGTGGTGCCCTGGGGAAGCTGGCATCCGAGGCAGCCAGCCTTCCCTGAAGAGCTGGGGGGAGTGTTGGGCAGGTATTTCTTAAAGGAAAATTGGTGAGAACTCAAATTCAATGGCTGGCTGCTGTTCCCCAGTGAGCAGAAGAGGCTTATGCAACTTTTGGTACTCAAATAGGAGGTAGAAACCTGAGCACTCTCCCGGTTTTGGCTCTTTAAAGAAATCTGGACTGTGTTGGGAGGCAAACTGGGGAACCACAGCGGTCCAGGGCCAGCTGAGATGCTGCAGCCTCTACGAGGGCAGTGCCAGTTGCATGGTGGCTGTTTTGTGTCAGCTCAGCTGGGACAGGCTCTGCACAAAAGCTTGCTGGGAGGCAGCATTTCCCCCACTGTCCCCCAAAATCCAAGCACTGTGCAGCCCAGGCAGAGCTTGCTGCCATCTCTTGATGTAGAGGAGATGACATGGCGTTAAGATCCCTTCCTCTGCCAAAGCCGGAGGGGACTGCAACAGCCGTATTTCCTCAGAGGGATTCCCAAGGCTGGTTGTAGCGTTCTCTTTCATCCTGTGTGCTTTCAAGTGCTCTGCTAAAGCTCTCGTTTCCTTCTTATACCCATGGTCTTTGTGCTAACAGCTTCTTCCCTCCCTCCCGCAAGAGATTCCTGACTACCAAGGACTGCAGCATGCAAGGCAGGCAGCCAGGCTGCAGGCTGGAGGAAAGTTCGGCAAACTGATTACTGGGATGAGCTGGAAAGCATTGGGTTACCTCCTCAAGCTCTTCACGTGTCCTCACTTCAGCTTGGCTCCTGGAACCCTGGAGCTCTGCTGGCAGTGCCGGAGTGGCTTGCTCCCAGCAGCAGTGGAAGCATCTGTTGCTGGGGTGGTTGCAGGGGTGGGGAGAGCTCTTCAAACTCGGGCTGAAGCATTAATTGCTTGTCCCCACGTGCTGCAAAGCCAGGTGCTGGTGGCTGCCTTCCAACAGGAGGTTGTAAGAAAAGACAGATTTACGAAGGGCTGAAAGCTTTGCTCAGCTGCCCAGCCCTCAAACTGGTGAGCTCTGGATACAGGTGTCACTGTGACCTGGTGGCTGCACCGTTTGGGTCTTGAGTTGGCACACAGTGTTGGAAATGTCTGATTGAACATGCAGCCTGAGCATTCCCAGGCTGCAGAGCACCAAGGTTGCCGTGTGTGTGTTCAGCCAGGTGTATTCTTTGCTGTTAATCCACCAGGCGCTTCTGCTTTAAACACCAAAAATGCCAGGAGGCTGGAGAAGGAAGGCTGGTATCACCCATCTGGGGTGAGACAGCCAGTGTGGTGTTCCCCAGGGAAGCGGTGGCCCCAGTTGCAGTGCATCTCCCCACAAGGCAGTTCCCTCTCCACGTGGGGCTTCTTGCACAGCAGCCTGGGGGTCATTGCCACCACATCACCACCTGGGTGCCAGGCAGAGAAGCCCAGGGGGGAGCTGTGGGAGGGGCACGAGCAGGGGTTGCAGCAGTCCGGTGTCGGTTCAGCACCATTTCCTGGTGACGTTTGTTCCGTGGCTGGCAGGAGCCCTGAATCACAAGGTCTGACTTGTTAAACACTGGTGGCAACGTGTGCTAGAGACTCGTCAAACCTTCTGGCAGAACTCTACTCTGTGCCAGCCCCTGATCAGACTGATACACAGGACGTTTTGATGGGTCAGCCCTTTCCTGTTGCAGATTGAATATGTGTGAGTTCATTATGGAGCCTGCTTACCATAGTCCTGTGGGCTCAGCCAGCTCCGGGCGGTGGAGTTTGCAGCAGGGGCCTGAGAAAAATAACCTGTGTCTAAACCCAGTGAATCGGGAGGGATTATGTTAGGGAGGTTGTTTTCCTCCCCACACACAGCCAGTGCTCGGATCCCCTGTGTTTGTGTGTGCCTGTTTGTGCTCCGGCTCAGGACTGCTGATGGCATGCGCGGCGTCCCAGGGTGAGTGGGCAGAAACCTGGCTAACCCAGTCCTGGGCTGGTTGGCCTGTGGCTCACAAAGGGAAAGGCAGGAATGGTAAACCTGCCTGGGAAAGCTCTGGGTGGAGGCACTGGCTGTTGGTACAAGAATAGCAAGTTTCCAGTCCCAGTGCTGCTGTACGGATGTGCTCCATTAGGACTGGAAAGGACTGTGTGGGTCATGAACTGCAGTCGCAGGCAGGCATTTAATAGATGCTCTGGGACCCTTCCCAATTTGGTGTCTGTTCTGTGTGTCACCCCAGTCCTCCAAGCACTTCCCAATACTCTATAGTTAACGTAGCCTTACAAGAAGAGACCACAATCCGTAACCAGTGTGCTGTTGGAGAGAACAGCATTGCTACGGCTCCTGGTTTCAAGGACTCAATTGAGTGAAAGTCCCCTGTGGTGCCTGGAAAGGGAACCATGCTACAGGGGACGTCAGGGAAATGCAGCAAGTAGTCCTAGTGGTCCCTAAACTGATCTTTGAGAAAATCCTGCCAGATCCCAAAACTGGAGACTATTTTATCTGCAAGCATGTGATGAGGACACCCCAGCCAGGCTCCTGTGGATGCAGAGCCATCGACAGCCCCTGCCAAGCCTGTTCAGATCCAAGTCCTAAAGAGAGTGGGTTGTGGCAGTGGTGTCCATGGAGTGTCTTCTGGGCTTCTGTCCTTGGCAGGAGGTGGGATGTGACTGCTGCAGTCTGCCCATGCTCCTGGCTGTAGCGTTTGTTGTGGGCCAAGGGCATTGCTCTGCTGGGGAGGGCTCTTCTCATGGTGATCAGCATCTTGGCTCAGGGCAAGCAGCCTGCGGCAGCAGCAGGATTCTGCATCTCTCTTCCTTCCATACTGGAGCCCAGCACGTGCTTCTCCTGGTACGCCTTGCTTGGGGCACAGCCCATCTCCCTTTACCTGCTCCCAAGGGGTCTGGCAGCTTCAGTGTTTCTCTACGGCTGGAGTCACTTTGTCTGGTGGAAATCACTTCTGCTAAGTGTCTGGAGTCCTTGGGAAGATGGGAGGTCCTCCCTGCTGCTGTGCTGGGAGCCCAGTGAGCAGCTCGGTGTGGATATCCCTCTGCAGTGCACGGCTCTCTGGGGATGGGTGTGGACTGCTCTGAGCAAGTGGGTTTTGGCCTATCCACATGCACAAGGCTTATGGATTCCTCCTAGCCCAGGACAGTCCTTACCAGCTGAGGCAGAAGTACCTGTACTGCCCTACCTGCCGCAGACCTGGGGCTGAAGGCATCAGCTGTGTCCTGCCTGGTACCTTCATGTGCTGATTGACTGTAGCACTGTCCGTCAGCTTTCTCTCTGCTACCCATCTGAAGCTGTAATTCCCTGGCTGATCAGAGCTACCCAAGAGGGATTGTAGGATAATGTGCATAATAATATTGGGGAATTAGTCAACTCCTGAAGAGTATCTGAGCAGCTGGCTATAGGCCATGAGCGAATATAAATTAAATATGTAATGTAATTAATATCTTTCAAATAAATGTAAGGGGTAGGGCTCTGAACACTCATCTGTTGAGTTTCTTCCCCTGTGCACCACCTCTCTCCTTTTGGAAAAATATGCTGGAGTCCTTCCCCAGGTGCCCTCTGTGTTCTTCCCCTCCCAGCAGCATAAAGCCACACTTCTTCCCCAAACACTGGTTACTTGTGTGCTTGGTTCAGAGGAGCCATCCTGCAAGGGGAGCCGCAGCCGCTCTGTGCAGGAATAGCATCTCTGAGCTCCCTTCTTGCACTGTGGTGTGCAGGTACCTCCCTCTCGACCATCCGTGTGGTGTGGGTTGGTCTGCACAGCTTTCCCACAAAGCCTGGGCGAGTGCAGCTCAGCAGGTCGCAACCAGTTTGCTCGAATCACAGAATCACAGAATTCTAGGGTTGGAAGGGACCTCGAAGGATCATGCAGTCCAANGCCAGTTTGCTCGAACCTGGAGCTGAGTTCCCTTTGCTGCAGTGTGTAGAAAGTTGTGAAGGGTGGCAGAGAAATCAGGGCTCCCTGTCTGCCTGCGTGCTTGGAAAGTCCTGCAGTGGTTTCACATGGCTAAGATGGGAAAGGTCCGCTTGGCAACCGTGGAGGCTCGGAGGCTGCTGCGTCCTGTATATATTTAGTTTTAAGCAAGTTCTGGAGGAGGGGAAGGCTTTTGCTGGAGAAGGCATCCTGTTGCCAGGACTGCGCTGTGGCTGAATCACCATCTGTGTTTGCTTTGGGTCGTGGCGAGGTGTGCACAGACAATGTAGACCTGGGGAAGGAGCTGAGCAGAGGCAAGGTGCCCTGTCATACCTCTCATCTTCCTGCAGATGAGATGTGTCACACAGGGCAGAGCTAGGGTTGGAGCTCAAATCCCAGGGTTTCTGTATTGGGATTCATCTGTAGCATCGTGTCATCTTCCTCAAGTCATCCTCCGTTTGCCTCTGCAGTCCCAGGCTTCTCAGAGAAGAAACAGTTGTCGTCTTCTCCCCTGGGAGCAGCAGTTAGGAATTGGCAAAGGAAGGATTCTGAGCCCAGGTTGTCCCTTCCAGTGGGTGCTGAGTGCATGTGTCAACACCATGTGTCCCCTGGGTTACTGTACACCCAGGCGAGTTGCACCCTGGCATGGTACTTCAGTCACGCTTTGGTCTTGGTCTTTCTGGGCATCTGCTGGCCTCCCCAGAGCCTGTCTCTTATCATTTCCAGTTATTAGTGGATTTTTCACACTTCTGATTAACATCAGTCACACGTACATATGCAGAGCTGGTTTGGGAGAAGGGGGTTTAAGCGGGGGACGTGCGTCATCTGTTTGGAGGCTTCCTGGGAGTTTCTGTTCCCACTCCGCAGGGGAATTTGTAACCTCTGTGTTTCTGGTTTGATTTCCTCCTTAACACAGGGTGTTTATCAACAATGGGGAAAAGCTGCCTGTCCGGCTGCAGGAGGTATGCAGACTGCCATCAGGGAATGCCCCTCATGAACCATGCTTGTTTCCATCACAAATGATGGTGAGGAAAGGCAAAGCTTTCTTCACTTAGACCTTGCCAAGGTGGGCTGCCTCGCTAAGGCAAGGTGAACACAAGCCTTGGGCTGGAGGAACAGGCCATGTCCCCCCTGTCCCCATGTCCCACTGTGCTTACGCAGGTATAATGTGTGAGCAGTGCCCTAGCCCACACCTTCTGCAGGACTAAGGTGACACTTGTGCCTCTTCCCAAAGCCCAGAGGTGATATCCCTGCCCACCTGGATACACCGAACCGGAGCTCAGTCTCAGAGCAGGATGTCCTTGTGATAGCCATCTGATAGCCTATCTCCAAAGCCCACCAGGGAAAAGGGAAGGGTCTGTAGCATCTTCCTGGATGCTTTTGCAAGATGCATTTGCCAGCCCAGAGCACCGGAAGGTGAATGCAGCCAGGATATTCTGCTCCTCGTCCTGGGCCCCAGTGGGAGGACATGTTCCCGAATCCAGCTGCTGAGGGCCACTTTCTCCTTGGGTTTTTCTCACTATCGGGTGTCTCGAGTTGTGGGGTATGGAACAGGAGGGTGATTTTCAGAGCTGATGAGGACAATTTCCTCCACTTTCTGGCATCAGTAGACCAGAGATTAGTGTGCCTAAGGCAGAAGACAGACTGGCAGGAACTGTCTGATGCCCTCAAATTACCTTAGCCGTCCACATTCTGAGGTCCAGGGGGAGAGTGTGAGTGCAACTGGCATGTTGCTTTCATTGACTCAAAGTAAAGTAGCCCTGCTTCCTCCCCCGGGCTGGGGATCTGTCTGGTGGCTGTGCTGGAAGGTGGTTTATTCCTAATTGCAAAGAGCCTGGGAAGTTTGGTGTCCTTGGCAGCTGTGGCCAAGGCTGAACCCTGCTGTGCCGCATCTCCTCACTGCATGGGAAGGCAGCAGTGTCCGGGGGAGAGAGGAGGGAGGAAAAGTGGAGGAGAGGCACTGTGCACGCCCTGTTTTTGTGAAACCTATGGGATACAGCTGGATAAGCAATAGGGCTGGCGCAGGCTGCAGAAGGATGCAGGGAGTGGGAAAACAGAGGAAACAGAGAGCGGGCTCCGGCTTTGTCTGCGTGTGCCGAAGGGCGAGGGACTGGCGCTGACTTGCAGTGCTTTGTTCTGGGTGGCAGCAGCTTGCTGCAGGGCAGGGCTGCCAGCGTGGCTTCAGGAGCACAACTTGCCAGCCGTGAGAGGCAGGAGAAGGTGGGCTGCTCAGGCAGACCCCATCCCTGCCCCAAAACCCAGGCTCGAGCCCGGGGCCGCAGGGACGGCGGTGGGGCAGCCCGAGCCGGTTTGCTCTGCAGCAGTGCTGTGTGCGGAGGCTCAGCCGGGCTGGGGCTGACTCACAGTGCAGCACTCACAGCCAAGTCAGGTCAGCCTGGCCTGGAGGGGAAGAGACACTCTCTGGGGACAGTAATGCCGTCAAATCTTCCAGCTTCTCAGGCAAACAGCCTTGCCCTCTGCCTCCTGGGGTGACCTCCTCTGCCAGGCATGCCTTCCCCTCCCTGTTCCCGCTCACCACTGTTGTCTTCAGCTCTGTATCTGGAGTTTGCCAGCCAGGTACGAAGCAGATGGTTGAGCCAGCAGGGAAGTGGGAGCACGGAAAGAGCCATGGGCAGGCTGGGGGAGGCAGGCTGGGGCAAGCAAACCTCTCTCTGCAAAGCAGAGCACTCTATTTGTGGTAACTGAGGCCAGGAGTGGCTCTGCTGGGCGTCTGCAGCAAGCATGGTTGGCAGGAGGGGAAGCAGCTCAGTCTGGCACCAGGAGCACCCACTTGTCCCCGAGCAGTGGGTGCTGTGGGGCAGGAGGTGCACAGGGCTCCCACGGGCAGCAGAGCACTCGCCCGCTGGCCTGACCTTGGCTCTCACAGGCTGCGATGCAGCAAACACCACTGTGTGCGCGGTGGCCGAGGGCTCGTGTGAGTAAGGAGAAGGGGCTGGAGCAGGCTTTGGGGTCAGGCAGCTGGTGCCTGCTGAGTCGGTGCCGGCCACCGGCACCCAGCCCGCCCCGTGCCGGTTCTCGTGCCAGCAGCGCTCGTGGGGATCCTGCGCCGGCAGCCAGGGCCACGTGGCTCTCCAGCCGCTGGCTCCACAATGCCCTGAGCCTTGCTCTGCCAAGAGGCACCAGGATACGCTCGCAGCTGCTCCTCCCAGCCCTGGCAGCTGTGGCAGAGATCCCTGATAGAATCATAGAATAGAATCACAGAATCATTATGGTTGGAGGGGACTTCCAGGGTCATCAAGTCCAACCTTTATCCCATCATATTCCTAACCATTGGACCATCAGACCATGGCCTCAAGAGCCTCATCAACCCATTTTTGAACCCCCCCAGGGACGGTGACTCCACCCCCTCCCTGGGCAGCCCATTCCAGTGCCCAATCACCCTCTCAGTATAGAACTTCTTCCTAATCTCCAACCTAAACTTCCCCTGATGGAAGTTGAGGCCATTTCCTCTCATCCTGTCATTAGCAATTTGGGAGAAGAGACCAACACCAGCCTCACTACAACCTCCTTTTAGGATAAAGTCCCAGAGCTTTCCTCCTGGTGTCTTTTCATCCTGGGCTTTATTTAGGATATGAAAACAACCTGGCTCTTCCTCCCTGCCCACGCAATGATGGGAGTTTCTGGGCTGGACCAGGGCTGAGGGAACCAAGGCACTGAGGCTGCCTCCCGGGGAGGAGGCTCATCCCTGGTGCCACACACAGCTCTGCTCCCTGGGGAGCTGCTGGGCAGGCTGGAGCTGGCCACGGGGCCCCTGAGGGTGCGGCTGAGCCCAGGCAGCAGCCAGCTGGTTTCCTACTGCAGTTTGTGCCCAGAACAGGAGCTGTGGGCAGGCGATAGGGACAGAGGAGAGGCAGTCATGGAGCGAGCTTGGTGCTCCTTTCATACTGAAGGGCTCCACGGTGATGCCCCTGGAGCACTGTTCCCTCAGTGGCTTTGGGCTGTGTCTTTGAAGGGACCACAAACTCCCAACTGGACGTCCAGCAAGCAGTGCCTCGTGTACCCAGCAATGGCTGTTACCTGGGGACATCCCCCCTACATGGCTTAGACACCCCTTGCTGCTGACTTACCTTCTTTGCCATTCTTTTCCCAGTCCTCAGTATGCTCCAAGATTGTCCAGCTGCTGGGCCAGAACGAGGTGGACTACCGCCAGAAGCAGGTGGTGATTGTGAGCCAAGACAGCTTCTACCGGGTCCTCACCTCGGAGCAGAAATCCAAAGCGCTCAAAGGGCAGTTCAATTTTGATCACCCAGGTGAATGGAGAACAGCACTGGGGCTCTGCCACACAGTGGGGGGTGAGGGCTGGAGCAGGACCCCCAGCTTCACCAGTAAAAAGCCTCACATGGACACGGGTGCTCTGTCTCCACGTGGGGCAGCAGTGGGTGGCTTAGTTTAGCTCTTCTGGAGCCAGGTGCATCCCTGGCAGGGTGGCTGAGGCCACCTGTGTCCCCTTCACCTCTGTCTTTCTTGGGAAAGAAACTACCTCTGGGCTGGAGTGTTCGGGATGAGAAAGGGCAGGTTGTGAACCCTCAAACTCCTTAAGATGCTCCTCCCTGCAGAAACATCTTCCAGTTTGAAAACCTTTCTAGTACAGCTGAGTCGGGACCAGGGAGATCTGGTGTGGCACAGCCCTCTGGAGCCAGCAGTTCCATGTCCCTCCTTCAAGGAGGGAACAGTCTCGTGCAGTTGCTCTGCAAACCCCTCTCCTGAGGGGGCCATGCCCTGTTGCTACAACAGGAGCTCTTTGAACCATCTCCGGGCTTGGTGAGGGAATTTCAGATTCCCCTGATGTCCCTTCATCCCCACGAGGACAATGGCTGGAGGCAGCAAGCACCGAGCAAACAGAGCCCTGTCTGTCCAGCAGCTTGAGGCTCAAACACTGCTCCAGTCTCTCTGAGAGCTGGAGCCCGGGAGGAGATAGATGCCTTCCCCAGCCTGGGCTGGCAGCACCAGCATACAAGGACAGTATTGATCTCTGCAGGCCAGATCCCGGGCTGGTGCAGAGCCATGAAGCCCCAGCAGCTCTGGAAGAGCTGGGCCTTGCTGTGCCCACAGGGATGTACAGAGCTTTCCTCCCGAGTCTGTGCGTCTGCCTGTGCCCGGTGCAGGGTGCCAGCAGCTCTAGCTGGGCTAAGCTTAGCATCTGGTGGGTGGGAGAGGTTGCGAAGCTGCCTCGGGTAACGTTTCCTCTCTCCTCAGATGCCTTTGACAACGAGCTGATCGTGAAAACACTCAAAGAGATCACGGAAGGGAAGACGGTCCAGATTCCCGTCTATGACTTTGTCTCCCACTCCAGGTCTAACAGCTGCCCCTGCCTTGCTGTGCCTCTGCTAACGCCCTGCGGCGCAGCACGCAGCCTGGCCAGCCCAAACCGCCTGCCCCTCTGCTTCTGCTGCTCTGAGGCACCTAACACGCCAACCAACAGTGTCAGAGCTAACCACCCCCCCTGGTTAAAGGATCCAGGGCAGATACAGGCCCGGTCTGAGGGTCTGCAAAGCTGCACAGCCTTGCAGTTGCATTCAGCAACATGCAGGCATCAGTGGAGGGGGGGGTTGTGGCTCCCCTTTTCTTCCCCCATCCACACTTGCCCTCCCCATAAACTCGTTTTTGCAGCTTTAACAAGTGTTCCAGGCTCATACAGTGTGGCACTGCCATGAAAGGGGGATGGTTCTTCTTGCCCCTTTAACTCTTCCCTTGCATGTGTTGAGCTGGTTTTTGCATGCCTGTGTTGGTCACGTTTCCTGCAAAGGGCTGTGGTGTCAGGAGCATGCTGCCCCGTTCCTGGGGGAGCAGAGCTGACCCATGCAGGTTCCTGTGGGTCAAGCCCCATGCACAGGCTTTCTGGGCTTTCTGGCTTGGCGCATAATGCTTGCAAGCAGCAGCTGGCCAAGGTGGGGGGAGAAGGGCTAGTCTGCTTCCTGCCCTGCCATTTATCCTTCTAGGAAGCGTACGTATGCCTTGGATTCCCTTCACCGCGGTGGGGTAGGTCTGCCCTCTCCTCGGTTGCCCCCTGGTGCAGCAGTCATGGCCCAGGGTTGGAGCAGCGCCTAGGAGCACTGCTGTTTCCCCCCACCTCTCTTGGCTTGTTTCTCCCCACCAGCATATTTTGACTCTCCTTCCCTCTCCTAGGAAAGAGGAGACAGTGACCGTCTACCCTGCCGACGTGGTGCTCTTTGAAGGCATCCTGGCCTTCTACAGCCAGGAGGTGCGGGACCTTTTCCGCATGAAGCTCTTTGTGGACACGGATGCAGACACCCGGCTATCCCGCAGAGGTGAGGTCTGAACGTGCCTTGTGCAGCAGGGACAGAAAAGTCACTTAACTGATGTGGCTGGCTGGTCACAGAGGCAAGTGACAGTCACCGGAGAAGAACTGGAACAAAGCTGTGCTGCTGCTAGCAAAGAGCCAGGGAGCTTTTCCTCCCCAGTGCAGAACATCACACAGGGCAGCTGATGATATTGGGGAGCATCTTGCTCTATATCTCTTGGGATTCAGTGGGGTTTTTGCTGCCTGGCCTGGGTTTCCTCCTTTGATGCATTCAGCAATGTATGTGCTCATGTGGCACCAGCCCTGTGCCATCCACCAAACAGCAGCTACTGCCAGGCAGCAGGTACCAGCGAGGAGCAATGGGCACAGCAGAGCAGCTCAACAGCTCCATCAGAAGGCAGTGCCTGATGGATCTGCTCAGAACCTGGGGTATGGGTGTGCTCTGAGGATGGCCTTTGGGTGTGAGAGTGTCCATCGTGGATGATGCAAATAGGGAGTTCGGTTTTACATCTTGCAAAGCACAGCCAGCTTTGTGGTACTTGGCACTGGGGTGACGACTTTGAGGGCTAAGAGCTCTAGAAACCACAATATTTCACTCTAGGACTCCATGGAGTGATTGGCGTGGTTGTGGGTTGCCAGCTGATGTAGGAAGGACTTCAGCTCTGCAGGGTCTGTGTGGTTGAAGATGCTGTTCATTTCAAGACAGCCTTAGGAGTGGGGTCACTGGTGTAGCATCTGAGCCTCCTGCTTGACTAAGAAAGCATTCGAGGACTCTTGGGGCAGAATTTAGTTCTGTTTGAACTGTCCATACCCCTACCTGGCTCCAACAGCCTCCACAGAGTGTCTGGGGATGCAGAAGATGACTTAGAGGAGAGGTCCTGTCCAGGCTTCCATGCTGTGACAGGAGTAGCGTGTCTCAGTGCGTCAGCCTGGGGCTGCTGGTGTGCATGGGACTGTTCCACTCTGCAACAGAGCTGGTCTTGCCCGCCCTCCTGCTGTCAAACAGATGCACAGCCTCCTCCCCTCCTGGGATGTCATCAGTGCTGATTAAAAGCCCCTTTCTACGCATCCTTCTTGACCCTTCCCACTGTTCTGGTGTGACTCATCCAGGGAGGTGACAGCACAGTCATTGCAGGGAGGTGTCTTAGCAGGTCACAGATACGCACTTGCAATGTGAGCCTTATCCCTTAAGCAGGCTGTGCTGTGCAGGAACTCAGGCTCACACCCAGCCACGGGGTAGCACACGTTTTTGTCCATGCCCTGTACCAGCTGCCTGAAGGCAAGGCATTACCTTGTGTGTTTGCAGTGCCACATGACCATGTGTGCAGCCCAGTCATACTCTGGAGTGTGTGGTTCAGTTCCTTCGGCCTTGGAAGCAAACTGTGAGCTCAGGGCTTGAGAACTAGTTGAGATCCCATTGACTTAGAACCAGGACCATCCAGCTGCTGACCACAATGCAGAGCTAAACCCTGTTGTGCTGCAGATGTTGGAGGGGATCCTGAGCTACATGGGCCCAGGCCATTCCTGGGGTATTTCTCCCACCCACCAATTGCTAAAGCCTTGCAAAGGGGCTGGTTGAGGTGCTGGTGTCTCCTAGTTAAGGCAACTCATCAGCCTCCTGATAGAGAACTGACCATTTGGCAGTCTCCTGGCCTTATGTCAGCAGTTGGTAGGACCACTGCAGCAGCAGATCTGTTTGCTGTATATCTCCCTGGCATCTCTGGGAAAGGAGAACCTGCGTGGGAGGTGCTGAAGGTATAATCGTGTCCCTAAAATGTAGCTGGAGAAAGCTGGTAGCAAAAGTTGGGATCTTGTATTGCAACATGACTTGAAGTCATCTTGCTGTCCCAGAAGTCCTGAAGAGTTGCAGCAATGGGCTTTTTAGCTGGGCAGCAGTGGGAGATGAGGTTCCTGGAAATGTAGCTGTGACAGCTCAGTTAATCAGTAGCACTGGGGTTTGGTACGTGCAGCTTGGACTGTCCTCATCTCAGCACCTTTCCCAAGAAAAACACTGCTACCAGAGCACAAGGGACAAGGTCTGTCAGGTGCCTCAAACACCCTGATCCGTGCAAAGCCAATTCTGGCTGAGGTCCCTTGCCGTGCTGTCCTCGGCCAGCTTCCATAAAGCAAAGACCGAGTCAGGTGTCTCATGCATGTTTTGGGGCTGATCTGAGCGATTTGTGCCTGCTGGCTCTGGATGGGTGCCAATCTGGGAACCTGGCACTGTCCTTGGGACAAGGAGGGTGCAAGTAGGGGGTGATACCTCCAGATAGGGTACATGGTCTTAGCCTGGATTGCTGGGACCCATTGCTTCAGGTTTGCTCCTTCCCCCACCCTAGAGCAGCTAACAAACAGGGTGTGGAACCTGGGAAACAAAAGTCTCTCTGTCTTGCCTTTTTTTTTATTTTCCTTGCCTGTTTTTCTGTATTGTTTGAGCTGGGGCTTGCTGCCACTCTGGAGAAGGCAAGCAGCTGGCTAGAGCAGCCTGGGCTGGGCCGAGCCGTTCCTGGAGCAGGCAGGGAGCTGGCACACATCCTGCTGCCAGCCCTCATTTCCCCCCATCACCTCCCCAGAGTGGGGCTGCAGAGGCCAAGGGCAAACAGAGCCATGGGGACGGTGCCAAACCAGCACTGGGAGAACAGCACTGACCTGGCCCTGCAAGCACATGGGCAACGGCTGCCCAGCAGGTCACACAGGCTGGCAGTGCCGTGGCTTGGCTCTGCTCAGCACATGGAGAAGGCTCACTCCAAACCCAGTGCCAGGTGCTAGCATGCTGGGAAGAAGCCAGACAGCCCCCTGGGGACAGCCAAGAGCTGTCTGCTCAGCCACAGGGCTGGTTTGGCTCTTACCCGTGGATTGAATTCCTGCTGAACTGGGGCACTTGTCCACGCTGAAGTGGCTTCAGACCGGAGGTGGCAATGGCCCAAATACCTCGTGCAAACAGGGTGTAAGGCCCAAATGGCAGAACGAGCAGGAGGCCTGCTTGCTCCCCTGCCTCCTGGCTTCCTCCTGAGCTGATCTCCTCCGAGCACCCCTCAGCCTCTGGCTGTGGCAGCCTGCTTTGCCTTCCCATCCCACTCAGCTGGGGACAGCACAAGGAGCCTGGCAGAGCTGGGTGTGTGGGTGAGTTTTACTCTCCTCACCTCTGCAGATCTGAGTTAAACTGTGCCTTTTAACATGTGTATGGGTGAACTCCACTGCTTTGCTGTTCTTTAGGCACCTCTGCACTGGGGCGACTGGGAGAATGCCCCATCCTTAGACCAGGGGCATGGCAGGAGTGTCAGGAGGGATGCAAGGGCTGAAACTGGGAACAGTCAGGACTAGGGGGGCACTGGTTACAGCTGGAATATGCTTGCAAAGCTGAGAAGGGCCAAGAAAAAGCCCTTGGTCAGGTCAGCCAGCCCTTGGCTCCTGGAAAGCGTTGCAAGTAGGTCAAAAGCAGGTAGCTGGGCTGGGATGTGCTTGGACATGTGGGCAGCAGCTCCTAGGAACAGCCAGGTGGCTGGACAGAGGCTGGATTGAAGGGAAGGGGGATGGAGCGATTTGTGTCTCAGCTCCTGACTGTGCCTTACATCTTCCCTGCAGTGCTACGAGACATCAGTGAGCGAGGCAGGGACCTCGAGCAGATCTTATCTCAGTACATCACCTTTGTCAAGCCTGCCTTCGAGGAGTTCTGTTTGCCAGTAAGTAAGGGGAGTGACACCCATGGAAGTCTGCCAAAAATGCCTGCCCAGCTCCTCAGACAGGAGCATTTTGTGCCCCAGAGCCCAGGATAGCCTGCCTCACCTTGCTATCTCCCTGCAGGCACTGGCAAAAATGGGGATGCCAGTGCTGGCTGGGGCAGGGTGAGATGGGGACTAAATAGTCATATACAGCCACCACCATTGTGCTGAGATCACCCTCCCCTATGGGAAGGCCCACAGGGCAAGAGAAACCCCTCCCTGCCATAGGGTCTGACAAACCACCACCAGGCAGCTCAGCAAATGCCAGCCTGGGAGGGAAGATCCTTGGCTGCATCTTGCTGGGGAAGAAGGGGTCCCTGTCCCCAGCAGTGTCTGCTGTGTCTGCCTCCTGTTTGAGGCTGTCCTGCCCACCCTTTTCACCCTTGAGTGCTCCTGGCTTCTTGCTGGCTGGATTCCTGGGAGAGCAGGGGACCTTCTTCCTTCACTCTGTGCTGTGGGATGTGGCCTCGCATTTCCTGGATGGTGAGAGGCCAAGGTGTAGGGCAGACAGACCTTGCTTTGGGCCAGGGTTGCAAGGTTTGCCTGAGGAAAGGAAGTGGCTTTGGGAGCTGATAACCAAGGCAAGGCTCCCTAGCAGACAGGGACTTTGCATGCTGGAGACCACTGCAGTTCTGCAAAACTTGCAGGTGAAATGGCACGTTTGCAGGGCTAGCCATTGCATACCTCTCCTGGCCACTGCTCTTGTGGAGAGAAGCCTGCACCTTGGTTCTCGAGGCTCTCCAAGTAGATGTGGTAGTTACATGAGGAATTTGTTCTTATTCTGGAGCAGGAAGAGTCCTGCGACCTGGGAACTGCCAGCCAGCAGCACAGGCAGGAACTGAACCTGTGTCTCCAGCCTCAGACCTCGACCACAAAAACGTCTCTGTGCCCGTCTGTGGCCAACTCTGTCCCTTCCCAGAAGAGGGGCTGATTGTTTCTGTGCTACAGGATCTCTTCCTGGCTCCTGGGCAGAACCCTTTTCCCTGTCTCACTTAGATGTGGCTCTGGGAACCAAGGTCCAGTTCCAGTGTAATCCCAGAAAGGTTTTTTCTGAGTGGCAGGTCCAGCTTGGTGCCTCCCCTCCCTGCAAGTCCCCAGCAAGGTAAATCAGCAGCTTTGCAAGGAGCAGATGCTGCATCAGACTTTTCTGTTGAATAGTCTGTAGGAGGATGAAATGTGAAACAAGGAGAGTAGAAAACGTCTGCTCTGTCCCTACCCACCAGCTTTGCGGTGGTCTGCTCCCACTTCCAACCTGGTGGTGGGCTCAGCTGTGGAGCAATTGCAGGTGGATGTCAAGCAGGCTCAGCATCTACTGCTCCTCTACTCCTAAATCAGCTCTGGGCCAGGCAGTCCAGCACTGAAATGGTCCAGCATGTCCTGGTGATTTTTGACATGGCTGGAAGCAACTGGAGGTGTCAAATGATGCCCTTCGCCCAGTGGGCTGGCTTGGCTACTGGTGGTAGAGCTTGGCTGTCAGGAAGCTGATCAGCTAGCTATAAAAATTGACACAAATAAGGGGGAGCACTGAGACTGGCACCTGCAGGTGAAAATAGCTCAGGACTGGTGTCCTGAATCAGACCTTTTTTTGCAAGCGATGCTGGTAGAAAATTCTTCTCACATCCTAAGCAGATCATATGGCTGCACCCCACATGCCCACACAGCCCAGGCATGCCAACCCTTACTCTTGTACCGAGCCTGGCTGGATTCAGGGGGGAGGTTGTTCCCAAAAGCATCAGCTGCTGGAGTCTTGTGATCATGAGGCTTTTTAGTTTCAGGTTTTGTTAGGGTGCCTCTTAACCACAATCTGTTTGAGCTCATGAGAATGGAGTCAAGGCGCAAAGCATGGCCCTTGAAACACAGAGTGAAAGACAAATAGGAGCATCCAAAATGTGTTATCAGCAACGACATACCTCCCACAGGGTTTGGGTTTGGCAAGGGGAGGGGAAGGACCTGCCTCAGGAAGCAGGGACAATGCCCAGCCTGGTGGGTCTCCACTTTCTCCGTAACGCAGTGTTCTCTCTCCTCCCAGACCAAGAAGTATGCTGATGTGATCATTCCCAGAGGAGCAGATAATGAAGGTGAGTGGACCCAGACCCTGCTGTTGGGTCCTGGCAGTCGGCTCCAGGCTGTTGTGATGGAGTTAGGTAGGGTACAGTAGGACCTGCCATGGAGATGACTCAGGCCACTGTCACCCGAGAAAGCGCTGAGATGAGCCTCTTCCCTTTGCTCCTGCCTGGGGCATTAGTGACTGGGAGTTTGTGCCCCTCTGATCAAGCCTGGGAGCCTATCTATGTGCAGTGCCACCAGGCAAACCCCCGGTTCATCCCACAGAAAGGGAAATGTGATTCTCTGAGTTCAGATGTGCAGCTGGGACAGCCAGGTCTCCACCTGGCTGGAATCAGCCTGACCAGACTGGCTTGAGTGCTGAGCTCAGCTGGGGCAGAGGGATGAAGTCCAACGAGGCAGCTGCTCCTCGCAGGGTTGCAGCTGCCCAGTGTGGGATTGATAAAGGGGACGGGAGCAGGGGAGGCAGCTGGGGCATCACCTTGGCCTTAGTTCACTTGCAACGATCCTAACGCAACCTCTCCCCCGTGTCTTTCCCTCCCTTTTGCTCACAGTGGCCATAAACCTGATAGTGCAGCACATCCAGGACATTCTTAACGGAGGACTCAGCAAACGCCAGAGCAACGGCTACCTGAACGGCTACACTCCCCCCCGGCAGCGGCAGCCCTCAGAGTCCAGCAGCCGGCCCCACTGACCCCGGGCGGCCGGCGGGAGGCTGGGGCGGAGGGCGCTCGGGCCCTGCCACTGCCCCTCTGTACATACTGTCCGTTCATTCCCCCCTTATCTATTTAAGAAAACCAGACGGAGACGAATGCCTTTAATTTTGTATGTTGGAAATGCCGAATGAGAAGCAGCCGGCTGCTCGGGAGCCCGGACCGCCCACAGCTCCTGGCCTTGCTCAATAACTCCTCCAGCACGGAACCGGCTATAAATCTCTATAAACATAGAATTGCTCTATTTTTGTGTAAATGCAGAATAACGTAAAATTACTTGCCATGAGGTATTTGCCAGGCTCAGTGTTGCTGGGTGGGGGGCTGGGAAAGAGGGTCCTGGGAGATGTTGGTGTCAGGATCTTCACCTCAGAGGAGGTAAGGAAAGAAGAGCATTCCACAACTGCTTTAGTATCACAGTGATCTCCATCCTGGGGAAGGGATGGGATGGGCTGGGCTGTGGAGGAGGTGGCAGCTCGAGTGTAGCATGGGCTAGGGTTGCCTCCTCCTGCTGTCGCTGTTCAGGTCGAAGCAGCCTGGTTTTGGCCAGCAGGCACTGCAGAATGCCACTGGGAGCTGGGAGAATGATGAGTAATAGCTCCCCATACTGTCTGCACCTCCAGCCCTCAGTGCCTCAGCAGCATCCCTTTCTGTGTCTGACACCCCTTCCCACCACGGCTGTGTGTCTGCTGCCACACCCTCCAGACCTGGTAGGTGATGCTGGGTGTGTGAACACACAAATGTGGCAGCTTGTGTCTATAGCAGTGTCACTGCCTGGCTTGGATGCGGATGGCATGTGGTGGATACCTTCAGCTTCTCTGGAGCTTGGTGGCCATGTGTGTGGTGGGACTCCTAGCCAAGCCCTGGGCTCAATCCTAATCCTGGAGGCTGGCTAGCAGGTGGTCAGAGATGTGTCTGTCATTCCTGCTTGCAACAGTTTTGCTGTTGGATGGGGAATTTTGGGTCTGTAAAATACAGTTAGGGGAGAACCAGCCTCCTCTGACAGAAAGGGGCAATGGATGAAGAAAGGCAGCTGCTGAGCAGCCTGTCTGAGGGGGACAGCAGTGTGTAGTGGTCCCTGGGCTGCCTAGCATCCCCGTACAGGACATCCATAGATCCCAGCTGGGCAGCATGAAACTCGATGCCCAGGAGTCCCCTGCTTCCCTTTTTCAGGGCATGCTCTTGCCTGGCCTGTGTCCCTTTCATTGCATCCTGGTGGAGGACACTGTCCCTGCAGTATATTGTCCCCAGGGCTGCCCAGGGAGTGTCCTTCCTTGCCCGGGGTGACAAATAGTCTCCCCTAACCTGGTAGTACTGCAACAACTGTGTCCCAGGAGAGCCTGGTGGGGCTGTACTGCAGGTCTGGGGATGCCTGGAGACCAAGGTGGGGCAGCTGGGCTGGGGCAGGGGCTTGGTGGGAGCCAGGGAAGGGGATGTGGTGGGATAGTAGCCAGAAAAGTCCCTTTGTCCCATGCTGTTGGGACTGACTTGCCCCACCAAAAACAGCCTTTCCTCGGCATCCCGTGAAGCCTGGAGCAGGGACCCCTAGCCTTGCTCCCTCTGATGATTTTTCAGTCTTTCCAGAGCATTGTTTTTGCTCTGCATGGTTAAAAGCTTAAGATCTTCAACACTCAATTGCTGTATCACTCTCCAGCCCCATGTGAGCTGACACAAGCCTTGATTTTTAACAGAACAAGAAAGGAAACATCTCCCTCAGTGACTGCTGCTGGGGCAAACTCATTCCCTCGTGCTCTGTGATGGGGGCACATGGCAGTCCTTTATCCCCCTCCCTGTCTGCAGACAATCCCCAAGGTGTGTCAGCTTTGCCATAATCAAGGGTTGGCACTGGCTAATTCTGAGGTACAGCCATAGGTAAGAGGGACCAAAGCCCTGCAGAACTGGTGAGGCTTCTTGGGGCTCAAGTGGCCAAGACAGCTCTCAAGATGAAATACTGGCTCCTCGCCCCTGTAAATAAAGAGAGAACAAATGGGTGCTGGTGTTTCTTGTCTCCTGTGTGGTGCTGCATGTTGCTGGCTGCAGTCCCAATGTGGAAGCAGGTTTGGCCAACATTGTCTTAGCTCTGTGAGTCAAAGCCAGACCTGGCACAGACTGCTTTGGTGAAGGAGGTGCTGAGGGCAAGGGGCTCTGGCTTTTAACTGCCCAGCCAGTTCTCAGCAAGTGCTAGTGCACACATGGCTTGGGTGCTTTCGTGAAACCCCTCTGTGCTCTCAGGACAGCAGAGAGATGGACAAGTTCACCCCTTCCCAGTAAGTCTCTTGAACAGGGGACAATCAAGTGAATTTCATTCAAAAAGACCTTACAGGCAGGGTGGCATTAGCACCAGTGGGGTATCAGGCAAGGGTGAGACTGCTTTTAGTAAAGGGGTAAATCACTTTGTGGCAAGTCACTTCATGTCAGTATGGATTCAGGAAGAGGAAGTTGTGCTTAAACAATCCAGTATCCCTCTGATGAAATAGACTGGCTGGGCAGATGAGGGAAGAGCAGTGCATATTGTCTACCTGCACCTCTGTCAGGCTTTTGTTTTGATATGGTCTCCTGCAAGATCCTCATGGCAAAGCTGCTGATGTATGGGCTGGTTGAGCAGTCAGTGAGATAAGATTGAAAACTGACTGAATGGCTGGGACCAAGAGTGTGGTGATCTGTGGTATGAAATCTGGTTGAAGACCAGTAACTAGTGATGTAGCTCAGGGGTCAATAGTAGGTCCAATCCTGTTCAACATCTTCATTAAAGATATGGATGATGGGGTAGAGCGCACCCTCAGCAAGTCTGGTGATGACACAAAACTGGGAGGAGTAGCTGGTACATCAGAGGGTTGTGCTGCCATCCAGAGGGACCTTGACAGGCTGGAGGAATGGGCTCGCAGAAACATTTTGACATTGACCAGAAGTGCAAAGTCCTGCACTTGGGGAAGAACAATCCCATGCACCAGTACATTGCAGGAAAAGCCTGGAGGGTCCTGGTTAACCGTGAGGCAGCAAAGTGTCCTTGCAGCAAAGAGGGCTAAGGGTACTCTGGGCTGCACTGGGAGAGTGTTGCCAGCAGGTTGAGGTTGGTGATCCTTTCCCTCTGGTCAAGTGAGGCCACCTGAGTACTGTGTCCAGTTCTGGGCTTCCCAGTACAAGGGAGAGATGGAGCTACTGGTGAGAGTACAGTGTAGGGTCCTGAAGATGATGAAGGAACTGGAACATCTCTCCTATGAGGAAAGGTTGAGAGAGCTGGGACTGTTCAGACTGGAGAAGGAGGTGGCTGAGGGAGAAAGGATGGTGAAAAGTGACGGGACATGAGACTATGGACCCAAACTGAAACGCAGGAGGTTCCCTCTGCACATCAGGAAACACTTTTTTTTGCTGTGAGAGTAACAGAGCACTGGCACGGGTTGCCCAGAGATGTTATGGAGTCTCCATCTTTGAGATACTCAAAAGCCATCTGGACAAGGTCCTAGGCAACTGGTTCTAGGCAGCTCTGTCTGATGGGGGAGGGTGGACAAAATGACCTCCAGAGGTGCCTTCCTCAGCCATTCTGTGAATTTTAAAGTATTTTCAGCATTAAAAAATGCAAAGGCTTTTCTGTTGTCAGCCTCCTTAGTCACAAGCACAACCCTTCTGTGCCCACACTGGGCTCTTGGAAGGCCCTGGTAGATGGCACTGGTGGGCCACTGTGCTCCAGGTTCAGCTGGGAGATCAGCTGGTGCCAGTTTTATCCCTTCTTCTGTGTCCCTGAGCTTGGCTATGAGATATGTCCCTGTCCCCCTCCTCATGGGCACTTCCAGCACAGCTGCCCTTCAAATTTCACCTTGTGTGAGGCTTGAACTTTATAATGTGACAGTAAAAGAGCACTGAGTGTGGAGGGGGAACAGAGATGGTGATGCTGAGTGGGTGCACTATGAGTCCTACATCTGGGAAGCTTATAGACCACAGCAGTCAGGTGTGCTTTCATGAGAGACAGGCCAAGGCAGGATTGCTCTGGTGAAGAACTTGCCTTTTGCCATGACCATAGCTAGGATCAGCACTTCCCTGCTCCCAAGTCTCACTGTCTTCCTGCATCCTGGTGGGCTACTGCTGCCTCTGTCTTAGAGAAAAGAGATGGATGCTGTTGCACCTGCGACATATGAACTGTTGTTCATCTTTGGAGAACAATATGGAAATGCTACTCAGATCTAACCATTGTGGGGGATTAACGCTGAGACCACCAGCCAGAGGGCTCCCTGACTTTCCTTACAAGGTTGGCTTTCTTCCCTGGTTACCTGGCTGCCATGCAGCTGTCAGATCAGAGAATCATGTACATCTGCAGCCACAGACACTTGTGTTCAAAAGAGAGAACTGCATGGACCCAAACAGCCATGCTTTGCAACAAGGCTTTTGATTTTTTCTCTTTCATGATTGACCCAACTGAACTTTCACCCTGCAGAAGCTTGCTGCTTTCTCCCTTGCATTGCTGCTGGGTACTCAGAAACGGTCACATGCCTCACCAGCTGAGAATCTTGAAAGCAAGCCCAGCACCTTCCTTACCCAGAGATGGGCAGTACACGAGTCGAAAGGAAAATGTCTCACTTTTCAAGTGACACGAGTATACATTTGTTGATCTGGAGTGTGCTAGAAAAAGAAGATAGCAGGGTGCTCCTAGTGGGAGTTTTGCCAGGTTCTCCAGCCAGCACTGCTATATGCAGGTGCTCATGACCATTGAGAAAGACGAGTGGGATCAGTCTAGAATTACTGCTGGTGCGACGTGACTCACGAGGTCCTGGGCATGCAGTGGCCACCTCCACCTCCCTGGGACATGGGCACCCACCAGGCATCTCAACGGGACATGGGCACACTGCTGGATGCAGGGCCCTAGAGCATGAGCTGTGTGGTGTCACAAGGCCTGTCCCCGCTCACCCAGCAGGCGATGAAGGCCAAGGTGCAGCTGTGTAGGACCTGAGCAGGTACATTTTGAAGCCTGCTGTGCCCACTGCTGTGCCCGCCAGTAGCTGCTGAGCCTGGCAGGGGAGCAGGACTGTGGTGTCTCACATGCTTTGGGCTGTGCCCGGAACTTCCCAGTGAGAAGGAGCTGTGCCCAGAGCTCCATGCAAGCTGCGTTCAGAGCTGTGCCCCAGCTGGGCAACCCTGAAAGGGTTCTGCTCAAAATCCTCTTGGGGGCAAAGTGTGGCCCATGCTAAGAGGACCAAATCTTCACTCTTGGTTTGACAAGACCCTTAACCGCTGAGAATGAGGAGTGGGATCAGCCTAGAATGATTGCTGATGGGATGTGACCCATGGGGTCCTGGGCAGCAGCGGCCACTGCCACCGCACTGGGACCTGGGCACCCACCAGCAGACCCCACACCAGAGCAGGGCAGGTGTGAGGGCTCCTCCCCGTGAGGAGGAAGGAGCGGCAGGGACAAGGTGTGGTGAACTGACCGCAGCCCCCATTGCCATCTTCCTGCACTGCTGGGGGGGAGGAGGCAGAGAAATGGGGAGCAAAGTGATTTGAGCCCAGGAAGAAGGGAGACGGTGGGGGAAGGTGTTTTTAAGATCTGGTTTTGCTCCTCATTGACCTGGTCTGACTTGATCGGTGACAAATTAAATTGATTTTTTCCACAAGTGGAGTCTTGTTTTGCCCATGACCAGACCTGGTGAGCGATCCCTGCCTGGTCTTGTCTCCTCCCTCCAGCTTCTCCTCCTGTTCTCTGTCCCCATCCCACCAGGGGGAGGAGTGAGCGAGCAGCCACATGGTCCTCGGGTGCTGGCTGGGCCTGCACCACGGCAGCAGCTCAGAGGCCACGGGTGGCTTCTGCAGGGCCTCGGAACGACGTCCATCCTGAACCAGACACAACCGTGTTGGGGGGTTCCCAGTGCTGCGCTGCCATTCAGAGGCCATGCTCTCTGCGGCCATGTTAAGAGGAAAGCCAGATCTTCACTCTTTGACAGACCTGAACCACTGAGGAGTGCAATCAGTCTGGAATTATTGCTGGTGGGACGTGACCCATGAGGTCCTGGGCACGCAGCGGCCGCCACCACCTCATTGGGACATGGGGACCCTACCAGGCATCTCAGTGGGACATGGGCACCCCTCTGGGAACATGAGCACCCACAGGGCACCTCACAGCCATGGATGCCCATTCTCTCCCACCCCAGTTCTCAGCTTCTCCTGGAGCATGTGCTCCACAAGCCGGCGTAGAGCAGCCTGGCTCACCCCACCGCCTTTCGTGGGGCTGCTGCCCTGGATCCCCTCGGTACCGAAATGACACGTGCTACGAGAAGAAAGCAATTTATTGGCTGGAACAGTGGGGCATAGATGGGGGCTAGAGAAAGCTCTCATCTCTCTGTCCCGGCCTTCTTCTTGGAGTGCTGGTGCCGCAGATGTTTCAGGTGGTGGTGGCAGACGTGCCTCAGGCACCTGATCAGCAGGGCGGTGTTGGCCTCCAGCCGGCAGAGCAATTCGTGATGGCTGAAGCTGTCCCTCTCCCTGCCGTGTGTCCTCGTGGAAGATGAAGCCATCCGTTTCCTTCCCTGGAGAAGACAGGGCCAGGGACACAATGAAGTGATTGGGGTTTTGGGGGCCTGCAAAGTGTCCTGCTGGGCTTGGTTTCTTCTGGAAGAACCCAGTGCCACAGGACTGCTCTGGGCAGCA
>VZRW01001676.1:0-44830 GCA_013398125.1 Aegotheles bennettii
TTAGTTCA
This sequence comes from Aegotheles bennettii, assembly GCA_013398125.1. NCBI lineage: Eukaryota > Metazoa > Chordata > Aves > Caprimulgiformes > Aegothelidae > Aegotheles > Aegotheles bennettii. Next base: position 9 of record VZRW01001676.1, read on the forward strand.
TTCCTTGGATTCAAGACTTTTTTCCACACTGAGTGAGACTGAGCTGGGCATCAGTGTAAAAATCCAGAAATTTCTCTTTAAATTATAATGAAATCATCTTTAGAAATCCTTAGATTCAGAAAAATGTGACCTGTAGTAGCTCCTTCTTGAAGGATAGTCTGAAGATTAATGAAACTAGAGTTCTAGAAGTTTTATCTGAAATTAGTATATGTGAAAGATACGGAAGCTGCTGGGTAACATGCTGTATTATTTAATGCTATCCAAACAGCTCCACACGTGCACTGCCATTTTCATATCTGCCCCAGAATATGGGACTCAAAGAACTACACAGTGGCCTTGCAATGCACTGCTGGTTGTGGCCTAGTGCTGCCATGGGTGACGGATAGAATCAGAGAATCAGAGAGTGTCCTGAGTTGGAAGGGACACACAATGATCATTGAGCCCAACTCCTGATTCCACAACAGGGCAACCTAAAAGTTAAACTATATATCTGGGTGTTGTTCAAATGCTTCTTGACACCACTTCCTTGAAGACCTTGTTCTAGTGCTTGACCACCCTCTTGGTGAAGAACTTTTTCCTAATGTCCAATCTAAATTTCCCCAGACAGCTTCAAGCCATTCCCTGTATCCCACGCCTGGACACCAGATAGAAGAGATCACCACCTCCCTCTCCATTTCCCTTCATGAAGAACTTGTAGAGAGCAATAAGGTCACCCCTTAATCTCCTCTTCTCTAAGAAGAACAAATCTGGTATCCTCAGCCCCTCCTCTTAAGTCATGCCCTCTTGTCCTTTCAGCATATTTGTTGCTCTCCTTTGGACACGTCATAATACACAGTTTGCACAGTTCAGTAACTGCTGTAGGTTACCCAAAATGTTCATGTAAAGCTGAGATGGTTTCTCAAAATCTTCTGACCAAGATATGAGGTTTACCAGCAAACATGTTTCTCAAGCCCTCAGATTTCTGGTTCTGGGTAATTGCCTTGGCACATCAGGAGCAGTAGATTGATTCATATCTGCTGAAATGCTCACCCTGGAAATAGCAATTTAGCATCACCGTGCAATGGGTAAGGAGCAAGCAGAGATTTCAAAGTTGATGTTGTTGTATTTCTAAACATTTTCTGTCCCACACTATGCAAAGAAGATGCTGAAACTTCCAGCAGCTCAAAGAAACATTCCCAAGCACAAGATACAAGAAGTTAAGCCTAGAGATCAAGGGCATAGAAATAAGTATTGTAAGGATATTATGCAAAAGGAAAGGACCATAGATGGAAGAAAAAAAAAAAAGAAGTTATAGAATAATTCCTTCTATAGAGTTTTTTTTTTTACTACTGTTATCAACTTTCATCTGACTGGGGAGTTTTGCAAGTCTTTGGAGAGCCCAGCAAATAAATCTCTTTGAAATGTATGTATTTTTGAAATGGCTGCATATACCTACTATTTCCCACTGATCTGTCAGTGTCTTAGCTGAGACTTCACTTAACAGAACCTCAAATAAACTTTCTGTGTACTGAAAGTCTTTCAAGTTTCAGAGCTCAGAAAACCCTGTGATGCAGCCCTCCTCATTAGTGCTGCTATATTCTGAGTTTCAAAGTTCACATTCATTCCTTCCACAAAACTCTCCAGCTGAGTCTTGAATTGCCTTATCACCATATTTTTGAGTGAGCGGTCAAACTTATTCTCTTGATGACTTTATCCTCAAGGCAAGTTTAATATAATTACATTATTCGTTATATATAAGTGGAAAATGTTTTTATCGAGAAACTACCACTCCTTTAGAAATTTTCTGCCAAGTTGTATTCCAGTTCTTCAGACCTTCTCTTCACTTCCATTCTGATAAAAGTAACTCACAGCCGTAATGAAGAACAAATCTCATGAAGAGGAAACAGAATATTTCTCTGGGCTTTTCCGAAGAAGTTTATTCACAAGGATTTGCAGTTACTGAAATAAACATAAATTTCCAATTTATTTCATGTCTGTCAGTAGATCAAAGTCACTGTTCACAGTCAAAATTAGTTAAGCTATACTCATCCCTTGCAAGAGAATGCATATTATAGGAAGATATCTGTTATAGTTTGACATCTGCATCAATGCTGAGAAAGAACAGTAATGAAAAAACTGCCAGGCAGGTGTGGTATGGATTAAGACTGCAGATTGCCCATGCACAAGTCATAAGAATGTCTACATGCACTTTCTATTAGTAGGACATATTAAGGATTTATTTCTGTTGCTCTTTGCAATGTAGCAGTTAGCTGCAAGGTATCACTAACAGATAAAAAAACAGCAAAAAACCTGCTGTCCCTGTGTTTTTTAAATCTTAGCAGATTGCTAATCAAGTCAAAATTTAGAAATTAAAAGGGGATATTTGAGCTCTCAGAAAGTTGGAACCAGGTTTTCAAGAAAGTTCAGCTCTAAATTATGGCATTAGAATGCACTTAATTAATATTTAAAAGATATTTTACACGTAATAAAATATTTTTTTATTCATTGAGATCTACATAAATTATTCTGAAAGTATTATATAGGTTCTGCATCTACTTTACTGTCATTGTTGTGTGGGAGATTGTTTGTTTGAATGCACATTAAAATAAGCCAGAAAGTGTAGAAACTGAAAGGATGTTAACTTAGAAAGAAGTTTATTTTCAGTGGAATTCATTCTTTTAAGTTAGAAATTTTCTCTATCTGAAATCTGCAAGTCTATGGAATGGAGATGTTTTTAATGCATATTGCTCATTTCTAACATCATATTAAAGAAACCTTCATATTATTGAATTTAACTTCAAGACAATTGGCTTTTCTATATTTTTCATATTTTTTTTTCTTTTTCCATGTCATGAAACACCAAAAACTTCAATAATATGGACTATATGGGGATGGAGTAAAATTCTGAAGACCTAGATTTGGATAATATGATTTCATGTTGTGTGCTTCAGCAGAATAGATGAAATTGTTTTAAATTGGTTTATGTTACAGAAGACAGAGGGAAAATTGCTGTAATTGATGAAAAAGTTCAAGTGTCATATCAAATGCTTTTACTCCCTTGAGAGTATAAGAAGAAGTATCTGAATTTTCCAGTACCTTTCTATCAACATAGACTGGCCATAGTCATACAAGAAAAAGTTTTTCCAAATTATTGCAGTTGTAAACATGTTCTGCTTCAAAGATTAGCACTGTACAAGAGAATTTATTTCAACATTATTATTTTTAAATGAAGGTTTCTGACCTACATAAAAGCTTGTGTTTAAAGATAACTTTAGAAATCAAATTATTGTTTTCTTAATAACTCTTCAAACATGATTGTTTATCAAAGCATATCAGTATGTTCATGTCCACATGGACATCAGTTCATATCTAGTTTAATGGAGGACATGATGACAGGGACTGAATGTTGCCACCCAAAATAGTATCATGTTAATTTCTATTTTTATTTAATGAAATTTCTAGGTAAATAATTTCTCATTTTAATAATTCTTCTCTACATTCCTTGTGATTTTATTCTGTACAAATAAGGGTGTGTGGTTTTGCTTCGTTTTATTTTGTTGTGTATTTTTTTTTAGGCTGGAAATACGTACTGCATTTAGGTACTTTTGAAGCAGTGATTGTTGCCTGAGATTTGAGAAGTATTAAAGCTACTTTTTCTTACTTTTCAGACATAATAAGAAACAATCACACATTAAGAAGTAGCTCTTATTTTCCAGAATACAGTTCCTAGAGGTACGTCAGCATTATTGACTTAATTAGTAATATTCAATTTACTCTATAATGTAGCTGTTGAAATTCAAGTCCCAAATTTTCAGTTTCATTCAGATTTGTTATCATTTTACTGAAATAGGAGACAAAGTCATCTTTCAGTTTATTTCTTCACTCGGAAGATTTAAGGACGTAAAAAGGGGAAAAGGGGGTGAGTCAGGTATTCATCATTGATAAAGCAGGCTGACAGACTTCCAGATAAAGGTGTGTCTGTAGAGCTGACATGGTAAAACAGTGTGGCTGACAACAGCATATATGAATAACATATGCATTTGTAACACTGTGATAGCATAGGCCAACAAGACATACACCCATCAGAGCTAACCCTACAGCATCAGCTCCGTGGTATTTCATGTGTAATGGTTGATTTAGGGTATAACTGCAAAGGACTAACAATTTTGTATATGTAGTGATAGTAGTGGTCATGACCCACAAAGTGGGTTGTGAATGAATTAGTTTAAACATAGAATCATAGAAAAAATTGGGTTGCAAGAGACCTTTAAAAGTCATCTGGTCCAAACCCCCTGCAGTGAACAGGGACATCTTCAACTAGAGCGGGTTGCTCAGAGCCCAATCTAACCTGACCTTGAATGTTTGAATACAGTTTTATATTCTGTTGCAGCAGTTCCATGTAAATTTTCTTTGTTTTTTTCTTATTTTTCTTTTTTCTTATTACACAAATGACAAACATTGAATGCACATTAAAGCTCCTTCATACCACTCTGAGAGAACTTGTATGTGTGCGTGTCCCCTGTCCAGCAGGCATGAAAAAAAAAGAGGATTCAAAAGAAAAATATGAAGTCTGTTGTGGTCTTGTCAATTTTATTTTTTAATGTGACCTCAGGTTGAGGAAGAAACACATATCCTTCAGTGAGTTTTTGTCCTATTTTTAACAGTCTTTTAAAGCCTTAAATGCTACATTCTCTTACATATACAAAATCAATCAACAGGCTTTAATAATTTAGTCAAGTGACATATTAAGTGTCATCTTTTATTTTTTATAGCTTAGCCAGATGGTATTACCAAAAAGTATGCAAAACGGGCTAGTATTTCACCTGCTGATTTTGCACACTTGTCAAAACGCTAAATTGATTTTTTTGTTCTGACAGGATATCAGAAAAAAAGCCAATCTTAGCCATTTTAATGCAGAGCTAGAATAACTGGGCAACATTTGATCTGGTCTATTTGACTTCCCTTGAGCAGATGTACTGAGGTTCCTGGCTGATACCAACACTTTCATCACTCTTCCAAAGATATCCATGCATTTTAAGATTATTGAATCTGATATCCATATCTGTATCTATTGACTGATAAATAGATAAATAGATAGATACATACATACATACATATATACATACATAGATACATACATAAGTAGATATCTGTTAGTGAATTAGAGGTTGCTGCAATGAGAGTGTAGCAGGCTGACAAATCTGGTCAGGTTTCAACTTCAGTACAAAACTTCATTTATTATTACTATTGACATTATTATAATTCATTGCTATCATTATTGTCATGGTATTATTTTATTATTATCATCATTATCGTTCATTCATTCTTTAAAGCACAGTCTATGTTAACACTTGAATCTTACATGTCATTGTCATCATCACTATGTATGCAAAAGGGTTACTTTTTAATAGTCATATTCTGAATTAGCTCTGAGTATTCAATACCATGGAGCTGATATCATGCAGTTAGCACTGATGGCTGTGATCCTTCTTGGCTTTTAGTCTCAGAGGCCAAGGTGCTCAGTACTTTGGTGAGAGAAGTTGAAATAAAAATGAGATTTGTTCTTCCTTCTTCAGGTTGACATTTCTATGCCACTTGCCCCACTCCCAAAAAGGAGGAGTCACTTCTGCTTCTGATGTCTTGATTTTGTCTTGCTTGTCATCACTCTTGTGTGCTCCTGAGGATGTTTCACCTATTTGCAGCCACTCTGTGTAAATAATGTGGCAACTTTTTGTCACTCTTACATGTAACTACACACATCTTTGCCCCTTTGGCAGTTACATTTCTCACATGTGTATGTAAAATTCTTACACATTTTGCCTGGATGATCTGTCACACTGTTACAAACTGGGTAAAATTCAAGTTAACATTAATTATATCCCCATCGTGCTCTTAAAATTTAGTGATAATTTGAGTATATTTAAACAAAAGTATCAACAACAAAAACCCTGGAAAAAGAAAGGTGAAATCCAACTTCTAAAAAACTGAAGTAATGGGTATCCAGTATAAAATAACTTATAAAAACTCATTGAGTTTTACTGACAAAAGCACAGAGATGAGCCTGTGTTTTAATGACACTATTTACGTATTAGGCCTCTACTGGGGCTCCTGTCCATCTAAGAGTCTTTGGTCAAGGTAGACCTTATTGACAGGGAACATGCCACCTGTGTGTCATGTTTCATGTAATATGGAAGCAGTACGTTCCAGTAATGTGTCACAACTAGCCTAGGAACCTCTCTGCCTGTTAATAACTGCTGCTCTGCACAGACATTACACCTAATAGGAGCAGATTGCAGCACAGCAAAACACAAATAAGTGAGTTAAGTTATATGCAGTTTCTGAAGTAAAAGTTTGCTCAATTTCATGTTGGCTGACATCCACATAAATATAGATATCTTTTTTTTGCTTGTGTAGTAGAGATTGCAAAGTAAGAATAATAAAGATTGAGCCAGGGATTAGAATAGTAGTTAATAATAATCAAGTGTTCAAATTATTTTTAAAAAGTGGGAAATATCTTAACAGTATATTGACACATAGATTCTACTTTCTTCCTTGGAAGTTTTTTTAAAGCGTTGTTTTTTTCTTAAGAGTTGACATAAAATCAGCAAATTGTGTATGTTGAAGAAATCGATGTAAGGCCAACTCTCCACTCTCTCAATATATTGTAGTCAGTAGGAAGAATAAAACTTGAGCACATGTGGAGACATTGTCTGAAAATCAGTGAAATTTTGGACTTCAAAAATTCCAGAGGGAGACAAGTCCTGAAATTCAGCATTGAATTTTATACCAGTTTAAGGCTGATTCACACTACCTAGCTCTTTTTTTTCAGTGCTTTCTAACAGCAGAGGTCATTCACTCTACTGTCATTTTGCTGATGGAAAATAATGAGGCACAGATAGACAGAAGTGACTTGTCTACACCAATCCAGCAAGTGCAGGTGACTGGAGCTTGAGTTCAGAATGTTCAGTGCTGCCAATTTGTTGCGTCCAAGTTACAGAATAGACTGCGATAAATTTCAGCAGGTTTCATACACTTATAATATTTCTAATGACAGAAGAAACACACTTTGAGTACAAAGTCAAGGATTTGCTAAAGTCTTGAAAGTCTAATCAGAGCATTGTTACTAGTACAGATGCAATGATGTTAAAACTGCATTTAAAATTATATGTTATACAGACTTCTTCACCTTCTGATGTTACACTCATTCTTCCACTGCTCATCTGGGTCCTACTGTCGATGGCTTCAGATTGGGGCTAGGATGGAAGACATTACAGGCAATTGTTATCACCCTGAGTCCCTTGCCAGGAGAAATCTGTTGTTGACAGCTTCTTACTCTTTATTATAGTATTCTTTGGAGTAATTTTTGTCTTTTCCTAACTTGCTTTTACACAGTCTAGCATGTTTTTATACTTGTGATAACCTTGTTCTTTTGGGGTTTTGTTTGTTTTGGTTTTTGTTGTTGTGTAAGTCTGTATGACATTTGAATTTGATACATAGAGTAAGCTTTATCCATCTCCCAAGGCTGAAATCCTTTAGTGACCAGTAATAGGATGCTGCTGCCCTCAACTATCTTTTGTCTGTATTTTCAAGGCCTCTGCTATTATTTCACACATGTTGTCCTCTATGGTAAATGTTTCTATAAATAAATTAACAACAAAAGAGGGGCTAAGGAGAACCTCCGTCCTTTATTGGACATGGGAGAAAACATATTGACAAAGCATGTGGAAAAGGCCGGGGCACTTAATGCGTTCTTTGTCTCAGTCTTGAGTAGCAAAACCATTTGTTGCCAAGGTACCCAATCCCCTGAGCTGGAAGACAGGGACGGGGGGAAGAAGGAAATCCCCACAATCTAGGATTAAATGTGACCTGTTGGACCACTTATACACACACAAGTCTGTGGGGCCGCATGGGATCCACCCAAGGGTATTGAGGGATCTGGCAGAAGTGCTCACCAAGCCACTTTCCATCATTTACCAGTAGTCCTGGCTAACCAGGGAGGTCCCAGTTGACTGGAGGTTGGCCAATGTGATGCCCATCTACCAGAAGGGCCAGAAGGAGGATCTGGGTAAGTACAGGCCTGTCAGTGTGACCTCGGTGCCAGGGAAAGTTATAGACCAGATCATCTTGAGTGCCATTATACATCATGTACAGGACAACCAGGTGATCAGGCCCAGTCAATATGAGTTTATGAGAGGCAACTCCTGGTGGACAAACTTGATCTCTTTGTATGACAAGGTGACCCACTTAGTGGATGAGGGAAAGGCTGTGGATGTTGTCTACCTGGACTTTAGTAAAGCCTTTGACACCATTTCCCACCGCATTCTGCTGGAGAAACTGGCTGTTCATGGCTTGGATAGGTGTACACTTCACTGGGTAAAACCCTGGCTGGATGGCCAGGGCTGAAGAGTTGTGGTGAGTGGAGTTAAATCCAGTCACAAGTGGTGTCCCAAGGTCAAAAGTGGCTGGTCACAAGTGGTGCCCTCAGGGTTTAGTACTTGGGCCAGTTCTCTTTATTATCTTGATCTGGATGAGGGCATTGAGGGCACCCTTATTCAGTTTGCAGGTGACAACGAGTTGGGCAGGAGTGTTGAATTGCCTGAGAGTAGGAAGGCTCTGCAGAGGGACCTGGACAGTCTGGATCGATGGGCCAAGACCAATTGTGTGAGGTCCAAGAAGGTCAAGTGTTGGGTTCTGCACTTGGGTCACAGCAACCCCTTACAACACTCCAGGCTGGGGGAAGAGTGGACGGAAACTGCCTGGTGGGAAAGGACCTCAGAGTGTTGGTCCACAGTGGCTGAATATGAGCCAGCAGTGTGCCCAAATATCCAAGAAGGCCAACAGCATCCTGGCTTGTATCAGCCATAGTGTGGCCAGCAGGACCAGAGTAGGGATTGTCCCCTGTTCTCGGCACTGGTGAGGCCGCATCTCAAATCCTGGGTTCAGTTCTGGGCCCCTCACATCAAGAAGGACACTGAAGTGCTGGAGAGTGCCCAGAAAAGGACAACAGAGCTGGTGAAGGGTCTGGACAACAAGTCTTATGAGGAGTGGCTAAGGGAACTGGGGATGTTTAGCCTGAATGAAAGGAGGTTGAAGGGAGATGATTTCACTATCTACAGCTCCCTGAAAGGAGGTTGTAGCAAGGTGAAAGTTGGTCTCCCCTCCCACATTACAAGTAATAGAACAAGAAGAAATAACTTCAAGTTGTGCCAGGGAATGTTTAGATTGGATATTAAGAAAAAAATCTTCACTGAGAAGGTTGCCAGCCCCTGGCACAGGCTGCCCAGGGCAGAGATGAAGTCACCATCCCTGGAGGAATTTAAAAGCTGTGTAGATGTAGTGCTGAGGGACATGGTTTAGTGGTGGCCTTGGCAGTGTTAGGTTAACAGCTGGACTTGATGATCTTGAATGTTTTTTCTGAGCTAAGAGGTTCTCTGATTCTACTATAGGTCATGGATATCTCATTCTATGCAGAATAACTTGTTATTAATATCTAATAACTGCAATAATACAGTAAATGTCACACTACATAATTGTGTAAAGCCAGGAAATGAACATGTAGGCAGCAGTCACCTGGTGATTAGTCAATTGCTGTTACAGCTAAAAAAGCTGAAATAAATCTCCAGGCAGGCCCAGACAAGCTGTGTTGTTAGCTTAACACAAAGTCTGCTATAAGAACCTGCAGTGACAGGTTTACTGGCTTATACAGGTACCATGAGTCCCACACCTGTGGAGTTCACTTGAAAAGATGAAGATGAGATTTTGCTTAACAACCTGGGGCAAAACCAGAAAAGAAGCTAACACAGACTGTTGGTGAAGGTGAAGAAGGACAGAGGTCTGTAGAGACAGGATGACATGGTGTTAGTGTCATCACTTCATAATACCCCTTAGAGTCCATTCAGAATGCAGATATTTTGTAAGATAAATAATGAGAATCATGGTGGCAGGTTAAGTACTTCAGTGTCACTCTTATTTTGGACAACAAATTAATAAATGACATGGTTACAATTACAAAAAATTACCAGTGTTGTCCTAGGTCAGCATGGTACATCCTATGGCACCTACAACATTCACAGGCCTCTCATAATTTTACTCTTTTTTTTGGCTAAGAATATTATATTTCATCCAGATAATTTTTTAAACATCCAGTTTCCATGATATTTATTTCATATCTCATATCTGATACCAAGTTTCGAGTAAAAAGGTTTATTTAATCACAGTTCAATCTTATGTTATTTTTTTTTCCTTTGGTATCAATGCATGATGATACCATCCACAGAATTCATAAATATAAAGTCTCTGATTAGATGTTTGCCTGAATAATTCATAGTCAAACAAAACACTTTTCTGATATTTTAGACTGCTATATTTATTAATTTTGGAAAAAAAAAGAAGTCTCAAGATCATTCTGAAAAGACTTCTAATTACATTTGGGTGAAATACATAGAGTCTCAAAGACAGTTCATATTGTAAATGATGTGTAGTATTCTGTTAAATGTATTCACCACAAGTACAAAGGTGTAAGACATGTCTCAGAGATGTTCATCCAACTTCCAAAAGAAATAAGTTGTCTGATCCAAGTAGGATCCTTCAGAGGCATTAGCCCTAAGTGCTCATAGAAGTGAGCACAGCTTCCCTAAGCTGCTGCCGTGTCCTTGACTGTCCTGTTCCAAGGCTCTGCTCTTCCACGTTTCTCACATTATGCTGTCTGACCACACCTTCAGCCAGGGCACCTGATTTCACTGGTTTTATTTGTCCTTACGGAGCCATCTGTCAACAGGGCCCAGGTTGTATTTAATCTTGCCAAGTAGGACTGTGATTTGGAGAGTGACCTCTATGTTCCCAGCTTCAAAAACACACCACCTTGCCATGTAACTTGTAACTTGGATGGAAGGGCATCTCTGACGTCTACCAGTTTCAGTAACATCTAACCCAACCCATGCCAGAATATCATGCTCACAGTGCCTCATTACTTTGAAGGACTCAAAACTATTGTCTTCACTTCCCTGTGTCAGACTACTCTTCATGGCTTATGGGAATCTTCTAAGGTAATTTTGAATCAGCAGCTAATAATGAAAATGGAAGTTTTGAATGAACATGTAACATTGTTGCTGAAACTTCAGCCACAAAGGGTATTCTCAAGGTTGGAATGAGATTTCTGAAGAGGAAGAGGATGTAAAATCTGACAGGCCTGTCATGGTTAATCATGTCACACCAGACTATGCCATTCCAGGCAGCAACAGCCCAGGACCTGAAGTTTTAAGTCTTTTTTCTGTCTTTTTTTTCTCTGAACCAGAGTTACTGTCCCCTTACTGCTCAGTGTATTATCAACCTTTTTGGGTAGGTAGAAAGGAATATGTTGAAAGAGATTTTTTGGAAAGGTTTTCAGATTCAGGATGAGAAAGATCTTCAGATATTTAAATTTTGCTGAGGAGAAGAAAAAGTTTTCTTTCCTAGGTGTCTTTTATCATCTTGCTTTTTCAGCCTACACATGAGTTTTATTTGAGTTCCATTCTTACTCCCCATGTGATATCTTAAATACAAATTCTGCAATATCCTGACTTTGAAGAGGAATAAAATTATATGAAATACACATATTCAGAATTTTCAGTTCACCGACGGCATGTACCTTTCCTTCCCAATGATAGAAAGGTCCCTTTCAAATTTATTGAAGTTGTGAAAGCTGTTGTATGTCAGGCACACTAAACTGCTTACTACTCAGATTTATTTTATAGAAAAGGAAACATTAAAAGAGACCCAGTCACCCATGGATGGCTGGTAAAGACAGCAGAGGTCAGAAAAGAATCAAAACCAGTTATGACAGAATAATCTAAAATAATTAAACAAGTAGAATAAGAACATAGTAAGGGAAGTTATTAGACCAGGTGAACAATTGTTCCATCTCTTCTCCCTGAAGACAGTAGCTGACAGTAGAATAGAAATAATCTGCTATAATGAAAAGATGTGTTCACATTTTTAATTAAAGATAAAAAAGAAACATATGTAATAAAAATAATTAGACAACTAGAAAACACAACCTAGAAAGGGCTAAAATAGCTTAGACAAGGGAAGACTGAAGGGAGATGTGGGAACAGTCATCAAACCTGCAATAAACTTCAAAAAGTAGGGAAAAAATATTTTCTTAGGTGAGTAAGACAAGAGTAATGGGCTTAATCTGCAGCAGAGGCTAACAAAGTTAGGTAAAGGACAATGAAACATCAGTGGATTCAGTTTGAAGACAAAAACCTGGGTGGTATTTACAGTACTGAATTTCCTAAAGGGAACTAAAGGTACTCCTAAAGTCCTTGTTAGCCTTATTGATTTTATCAACAAGGACAGTAAAGAAGAGGTTTCTAATGCAAAATAACCATTTCACTGTTTCATTTGAATAAGATTTGAAGGATATTTTTCTTAAATTTTGCTTTTCCAAACTTATTTTGCCTCAGACTACATCTTTGTTCCTGAAATCTTTGAAACCAATATCTAGTTTTTGAATGTTGTTATGAAGTAAACTTGGATGATGCATAGTTAGTGACTGTCAAAGCTAGAAGTCTTTCAGCAACTGCTGAGTCTCTCTTTTTGCATATTTATGCATTTCAGAATAATCAGTGCTACTGGAGTAGTGTTAAACCAGAAAATAGAAGAAAAACCTCCTCATCTCAGGTTTTAGCCTGAGGATCATTCTGTTAGAACAGTCCCATGGGCAGGTTAACAGCCGTTCAAGAAATATAAGTTGTGGTCTTATTCAATATGTAGCGAAAGGAAACGACCTCAACACTCCCACATATGACAAGGATGATATGATGATATCGTTACGTACAAATAGTATTAATACTGTGATATTTCCCTAGTGTAGATTTAGTTTTTGCTTTTCATGGAATCACAGAATCATAGAATGGTTTGGGTTAGAAGGGACCTTAAAGATCACTTAGTTCCAACCCTTCTGCCGTGGGCAGGGACAGCTTCCACTACACCAAGATGCTCAAAGCCCCATCCAGCCTGACTTTGCATACTACCAGGGAGGTGGCATCCACAACCTCTCTGGACAACCTGGGCCAGTGTCTCACCACACTCACAGTAACGAACTTCTTGATTATCAGTCTAAATCTACCTTCCTTTAGTTTGAACCCATTTTCCCTTGTTCCAGCTCTACTCGTCCTCATAAAAAGTCCCTCTCCAGGTTTTCTGTGGGTCCCCTTCAGGTACTGGAAGGCTCTATGAGGTCTCCCCAGAGCCTTCTCTTCTCCAGGCTGAACAACCCCAACTCACTCTTCACAGGAAAGGTTCTCCAGCCCCCGATCATCTTCGTAGCCTCTTCTGGATGCACTCCAAGAACTCTGTATCCTTTTTATGTTGGGGATGCCAGAACTGGACACAGTACTCCAGGTGGGGTCTTGTATAATATGATTATGTCTTGCATAAATGAAATTAGTTGCCCAAATGCATAATATTATGGCTACTTCAGAATAAGTAGATTTTTTTTATGACTGTGCAATAATCCATTTAATCCTTGACAGGATATACTGACAGTTGGCACATGAAAATATAGGACCTTTTTTGAGGATATTAGTCTTTAAATACTTGTTAATTTTGAAAATCACAATGAAATCATCTGAAGTGAAAACAAGGAACAAATTCTTTATGTAAATAAGCAAGTGTCAGGAAAACCTATAAAGGGATTTGCTAATTTATCCATTTTCTGTGGATTATTTTACTTCCCTTATCATTTTATCATCATCACAGTAGGAACCACATTAACAATAAATACAAAGAATATTTTTCTTCCCACCAATCAGTATTCATAATATCTTCCCATTGTATGTAATTCTCAACCTTAATCTGTTGTAGATAATTTTCAGCCTTAATTAAAACAAAACAACAAAGAAAACCCTATAGTTTGTAAAAGTGTCTAAGAGATCCATTTGGATTATAGTCATTGCACTATCACCTCCAAAGTTTGCTGGTTGAACCCTGGAGGATACCTCTAAAACAACGGCAGTTTCATGAAAATTTGTTCACATCCAGCTAGGAGCTTATGACTGTTGGCTCAGTAAATCTTCCTGCACCAATTTGATCTACCTGGGGAGGGCTGTCCTTGTTCTTTGTATGGATGTAATTTCACACCATTTGCGTATCCCTATCAAATTGATATCACATGGAATATCTGGCTTGTGACATAGAAGTCTGCCTGATTTTTGCAGCTCAATTCTAACTTTATTTCCTGGAGTTTTATTTGGTTTTATCTTACATTTATTTTATATTTGACTTGCTGTAAGCATAGCATCTCCCAGAGGTATACTGAAGCATCTGCAATATTTTGCTGCCTAATACTTAAATTGCCATTTGTTCAAGAGCTGAAGCCTACAGTGAATTGTAGCTTTATAGAGGCCTGGGATCCACATTGTCAATACTCCATTTACACACTCAGAAGGGAGCCATTTCACTTTAATATTTGTTTAATATTTAACCAGATGATCCTTTCCTCTTTTTTAAAATGGAACATTTCCCCTGATATCCAAGTTCATTCATGTTGCTAAACCAGACTGAGCAATTGTGTGTTTTAGCCAAAGCTATACTGAAACATTTTGGCTAAATTTAAACTTGTAAATTAAATATGTCTATGGATGTTCTCTTGACTGAAAGCCAACTGCCACAGAATTATTTGTGTCCATGCTAAGTCTGTGTCTAACTCTCCAAAACAGCATGGCCATAGCTGAACAATCAGTGGAAACACTGGTACCAGTGCTGTTTGCGCCAAGCCTGGCAATATTTGGGGACAGTTCTCGGAGGCTTCAGCCAAATCTGTTCCAGGGAGTGCTCTGATAATTGAACACTATAGACAATCATGTTCAGTGTCGATCAATATTTCCTGGCTCCTTTTTTTGGATTAAATTTATTAGTGTTCTAAATTTTCCTTAAAAATTCTGTCCTTTATCATCATTGTTAAACTCATGTATCCTTGAGCCTCCTTCATGGGTAGCAGGATGAGCAGCTACAGGAGTAAGGCTTTTTCTCTCCAGTATGACCTAGGGAAGTTCTGTAGGTGACAGAAATTTTGGACCAGCACAATACCTGAATACATGCTAGAAAATTCACACAAGAAAGTACATGACACTGTCCCAGCTTCCTCTCTACCTGTTCCATCCTTAAACAAACAGAAATATCAATGACTTTTTCAAACAACTTTTTTTAAAATAAAATACTAATTTTTGCTTCAGATAATGGCTTCTTTCTGAGATACGCAGTATGTGTAGTTATAATTCTTAAAAAAACAGAGATTGTAGTTACAATTCTTTATTTGGCAATTGTTTTATGTCAAGTAATGTTCACTTATGTGGATTCATGCTACAACCACACCAAGGCAGGACAAGAAATTTTACTGGTGCCTTCAGCAGTCTTAGCAGCTGAGTAAATGAAAAGTCATTTCATGCTGAATGTTCAGAGCAGAGGGAAAATGATGCAGAGAGAAAACATGAAGGAAGTGAAGGAAAAGCAACAGCTGAGGAACAGCTCCTCTGTGTATTTGTCCATTTTATATTCATATGAAAGTTGTATTTTTTTTCTTTCTCTCCTGCTGCCTTTGAACAGTTTTTTGATGCTAATCCTAAAAATTTTCTCATCTTTTATTGATCATCTGACAGCTATACCTTTGCTCATTAGTCTTCCAAAATCATACTGTAAACCCAGCACATTCCAGTAAAAATACATATGTATTTGAAGCCATCACTGACACACACTCTGATTCATTAATGCATGTTGTGAAAGGGTCTTTCTTTCATATCTGCCCTTCTGACCCCTTAAGGAGCTGCACTAACATAATTAATTTTGAAATTTAACAAGATTTCTCTTTCCTTACCTATCCTTGTATTGAATATTGGTGTATCCCACCCAATATTCATATTCACACACATCCTTCAAACACCAGCATGAGCTGTAAATCAGTATAAGATCCATGCCCACAGCCCCTTACCCAGCTACCAGAGAAATGCTCAGTGCACAGAGCAGTCATATGGCCACATATTGTAATGCTTCACATAATACTTTGAGGATAAAACTGACATTGCATGCACCCTACACCAGTGTAACAAAAGGCAACAGGTGAAAAAAGGAACATGCATCCCTTGTAGACACTGTAGGACCTAATGAGCCTGAAATCACAACAAAAATGCTACAGACTGGAAAGCTGGAAAACTCTGCTCAAAGCAAAGACAACAGAAGGTAATAAATTACTTTTCTTAGAAGGCTGGAAAATTTGTAGCATTGTCTTACATCAATTACAACAAAAATCTGCCTGCAATTGCACAGGCACAGAGAAAACTTCTTTCCTGTGAGAGTGACAGAGCACTGGAACAGGCTGCCCAGAGAGGCTGTGGAGTCTCCTTGGCTGGAGACATTCAAACCCCACCTGGATGCGTTCCTGTGTGATGGACTCTAGGTGACCCTGCTCTGGCAGGGGGGTTGGACTGGATGATCTTTCGAGGTCCCTTCCAACCCCTAGGATTCTGGGATTCTGTGGTTCTGTGAACCTTCCTCTGAACATGAAGGTGAATTCAGTCACCACCTGTGGTCCTATCCAAGTATTTCCATTCTATATCAAGTCCTTCCTTCTCTAATTGCTAGCTTTGATGACATTGAAATCACTGTGGCAAACCAAAAGAGTGGAAATTGTCTCCTTTTATGCACCAAACCCAGAATTACCTTTCCTTTCTAACTCAATTTTGAAGTGACTGCAGTGAGTACAGTCAGTGGTTAGAAGAGGTCGCTTGATTTACAGCTCTGAATAATGCATGGTTGGCACTGCCTGAACTGCAAACCTTGGACAGCACAGCACACAATCCTGTTGGGAGGTCTTATGTTAACAAGCAAAACCTCATCTTGTGTCTAGTGTGGGTACTTTGTATCATCCATTTGGCTTTTAATGCTGTCAGAATTCTCAAAAAGAAAATATCAGCTTAAGATTTGCAAAATCCATGTTAGTAAAATATAATCTCCATTATGCTTCTTGCCACAGAATTCTGTGTTTTATAAACATTCTCCCTGAAAGCTCTGTGTTTCAAATCTTGCAACTCCAAAGCACCTATTGTGCCATTCACAGTTCTTTACACCTTCCCCCAGATTTTTCATTAGCTTCTTGGAATTTTAATAGGAAGCTCCATCAGAAGATCATCATTTAATGAACCTGGAGGTCAAATAATATTAGTCTGTTTCCTTAAAAGCAGTATTTCAATAAAGTTATGCTGCACCACTGGGACTGGCATTCTTTCCAGACCTGCTATTTAAATTAGCATGTTTTTTTGAGGGTACATTAAAAGCTTTTATTCATTTGGCTTGTAAATTTACCATTTTTCAAAGGCTAACAATTCCTTAACTTATGTTTATCAAGGCTTTAGATTAAGAAAGGTTGGCAATTATATTTGCTGAAGTTCATGTTAATATTTCCACCGTAAGTAAGTGGAGTAGAATAAATGCCATCTAGATAAAATATATTTCCTCCTCATTATTAGAATCCTTGGCTGGCAATAATGTAAACAACTTAATAAATACACGAAATATGACTGGCTTAGTCATTTGGCCAAACAGTAAAAAGACTATGGTAGTTTATATAGTCATCACAGCTGCTGCTAAGCGAATTGGCAAAATATCTAACCTCCAGCAGCCTGTCAGGCAAAATCACAGCAACTTTCTTTAACCTGACTCATCAAAAAGCCATAAGGCTCACCCCAAAAAGAGCTGGTCAGCCCTGCTCTCAATCAGTCAGCTATCACAGAAGCCAGATATACCAAATAGTGAGTTTTTCCCCAGACCCCACATCAGAGTTTTTTCAAAGTCCAGTGAGGTCAGTAGGAGTAATAATTGTAAGAATTCAGCAGGCTTCAAATAGGCTTTTTATCAACAGTCTCATTAAGCCTATACACTTATTATCATGTAGAGGCTCAGAAGAAGAGTGTCTGTTTTATTATAATTGGGGTAGCTGCACTTTTTTTCTGTGTTGTTATTTAAGCTATTAGCTGGCAGCCAGGAAGAAATGTAGGAGTCACAAATATGGGTGGGACACAGGTTTTATGTCTGAAAAAAGGCTTTGAGATTTTAAAATACTAGTTTGGACTAGTATTTGATTATTTTTTTTTTTAATTCTACATAATACTCACCCCCCAACACCTCCAAAAAAGTTAAAGTGAAAGTAAATGTATAAATTAATATCTTTTTTAAATATGTACATCAGTTACACCACAATTAAACAAATCCTTCAAGTCTTTTTTAACTCATGCCTCTCCTAAGTACAGTTTTGATAAGCTCTTTTCCAGAAATGCTAATTCATTCAGAAATTTGCTGCCATGTTTTAGCAGCCAACAAGTCCTCCTCAGACCACCATGGATCACAGCATAAGAATTTCTGTTTTATTTGCAATGCTCACCTCAACAAGAGAAAGGAATGTTTTACATCTACCTGTTCAGGTGCAGTGGACATGAGAATCTCCTGTCTTGAGAAGTATCATACATCTTGCATTGTACTTGAGTATTTATCTCTTACATAGTTTTTTTCCCAACATAGTGCTGTTCTCACTAGTGCAGAAATAAATCTCCCTACTCTCTTCTTCCTCAGACAGCCTCTTTGCACCAGTATATTCCTAATTCTTGAAGGGTATATAAGACATTTACCTGAATGTTTCAGTCTTTTTACTTTAGAATATGGAAACTTGGAAAATTGAAGGGAGGAATTCTTGGCTACCTTTAGTATATTAAACCCCTTGGTCTGCCTCCAGGATAGCCTGAATCTGTGCAAAAACGTGAGATCAAATAAAGACAACCTTGAAGGACATTTTGCCCACACAACAATATTTTTCCTGTATGTTGTTTGTGGTCCCACATCCCTCACTAGCAGCTGAGTCCCCACTCCTAAGCTACGAGGAAGGACTGAGCCAAGGCAAGAGTTGGTTAAAGGAATGGGAAAGAAATATTATGATTCACGCAAGATGAAAAAGGATGATGTTTCTTTTTTGGGGGTTTTGCTCTTATTGGCAGTTGCAGAGATTATTGCAAAGAGTAAGAGTTGAGAGCACAATAACACTTGGACACTTGACTTTTAAACAGAAAGAATATTGAGAGTCTAAGTGAATCAAATGACTTTGGAAGAAGGGTTACTCTTACATTTAAGAAAAACAAAATCAATTCTTCAACTGATGCACAGAATGGTATGAGATTTCCTCTCTAATAACACAGCATTTTATTGGAGAATCCTTATAACGTATTTAAAATGTTTATCATGTTGGCCCACAAAGTATTGAACTGAAAAACCTATAATTGTCCAGCTCAGCCATGCATTTTCTATGTATGTGTATGATCTATTGATACCATCTCAAATCTTCAGCCTTTTAAAAATGATTTGCTTTGCGTTTCTTCTGACAAATATTAAATATTTGTCTTTGAATATTGGGTGCTTGTTGAAATGTACATGCCCTCTGTATCATTAAAATTGGTCCTTGCTTCCTATATTTCATATATTCCTGCCTAGCTAAATGAACTCTTTGCCTAGATTTATCCCAGAGGGTTAATGAACTATGTAAACTCCAAGAAAAACCTCGGAAACAGCTTAACTTTCAGATGCACTTAGAGAGTAAAATACTTACGAGGACATAGCAGAAAGTTTGTACACCTGTTTCTGAGAGAACATGTTCTAGGGTACAAGTTGTTTATTATTAAATGGCATGGGCTTCTGCCTCCTGCTTGTTTTGCAGATGTCTGAGAAAAAGCACATAGATAAATGAGGAATCCAACTGATCAAGGGTCCCTCATCTTATGGAAAACACTGATGTATTTTGGACCTTAAAAACAGAGCATGGATAAAGCATGTCAGGATTTCCGTGGAGCAAATGGGGTCTTCACAGACTGCCATAAATTAGGCCAGATCTTCTTCTTCTTGAATACAATTAGTTAAACTTGGACACAAGGACTTTTCTTTCAGGGTTTCATGAAGTATATTCTCATGTGCTAACACATTCACTAATTTAAAATAAAACTTGAAATGTGTGAATCTTCTATGTTTAGAAAAAAAAAAGATACCTGTAATGCAAATACTAACTTCAAATATCATTGTGTAGAATTCATTCCAACTTGGGATTACATTGAAGTCACAAGATGGACCACAGAAATGATGTAAATGGACAGATTATGAATTCTCATGTTAGAGCAAAAGTTCACAATTAGCCCTCTAGAGAAGTTTTCTGTGATCTCTGAGGCTCATATCTGCTGCAACATCTGAAAATCATTCCTTCCATGCCCGTGATTAGCTGCTGCTTATTCCTTCTAGTCCAGATTTCCCCTCTCCCAAGAGAAAGATGATTTGGGATCCCCGTTGTTTCAGGGCACTCTGAAGTCTCTCTTCAAGACCACAGTTCAAATACTTTTCCAGTCCTGTCTGTTGGCTTTTCCACACTACTTCAACAACTAAAATTCCTGCCCATTTCTGATCTGTTTTGTCTTTGCTACAATAGCTTATTTCGGTCCCATGTTAATGCCTTACAGCTCTAATTTAACATGATTTTCCACCATTTACCAAACAAAAGTGAACTAGAGAATCAAGCCAAAGTGCCTCAGGAGTCCCAGAAGCTGATCCTTCAGGGACCTTACCGGATTTAATTAATTTGTACAATGTACAATTCTTTGAGATCATTTTATATAAGAATTTGACTAAATTCTTCCATGCGGCTGTTAAATACTAGACAGAAAATGCAGGGAGTCTATAATTCTCTCTTACCCAGCTATAAATAGAAAGAGGAAGAAAAGAGAGAATTAATATGCATCTTCCCTACTTGGGGTCTAGGAGGTCTTCATCATTTTCTCTTGTCTCCTAGGAAGGGCAATTTACTGATCGGTTGCCTACAGCTGCATTGACATTTTTATTTTTATATTTAGAAATAAAAGGTCAAAACCTCCAACTACTAGTTGGTTTAACAAAGTTGGGGGCAAGGTGAATACCTTCCTAAATTAGCTCAGCACAAAGTAAGCTGCTGTTCAGTTATTTCCCACTGGCAGATATTAGTATTCCTGAGGGATATATGTACAACATGCAGGAGTGTGGATGAAAAGCATTTAACTAGCCAAATACAAAACCAGGACTCATACTATGGAAAAGACATCTTGAAAAAGCAAAATTAAATAAATGAACAAACAAAATCTAATGTAAATTAAAACCTCAAAATTTTATTTTTGTTTGGTAGGAAAGCAAGCTTAATCACACAAAGTTTATTTTTCTCCTTGTTGGATCCTCTATAGCACGCTTCACAAGAAATAAGATTCAGGTTTTCCTATGTGGAAGAGCACTGAACATGGCGTTTCTCAAAGGAGTTATAGTGATTCTAAAAAGGGGAAAAAATGTGTTGGAATGGAGAAATGGATATAAAAGAAAGAGATTCTTCCAAGATTTTAAAAAAGAAAAAAATATGGAAAACAGCAATGATTTCCTATGGGGACTGCAGAAAGCACATCCTTGCATCCATGCTGTTTTGAAGATATTAAAGTAAATATAGTGCATCTGCTGTTCAGCATCAAGATAATATATCACAGTGTGAAGTTCCACGATGATTATGTGTATTCAGCTCTTCTGTATACTCCAATTCCTCTTCCTCATTATCTTGCACACCAGACAAACTGCCATTAGGAAAGAAGTAAAATACTTTGCTCAAGCCATCCTTCTGGGTGCCACAGCAAAGAAATTGGAAGAATTCTGGTTTGGCCATTTCCCATGTCCTGTTCCAAGATGACTAAGTAAACTCTCAGAGGCTGTGTTCATTCCCAAATAACTCACCTACATGTGAGTTCATCCATCTCCTAATGATTCTGCCCAGTCTGAGGGGGAAAATGCTTGCTCATATCTTCCAGTCATTCACTGGCAGTGCACAGGTGGGGAAAGGGTTATAATGGTCATGTAGACACAAAGGTAAAACAAAAGGCAAAAATTTACAAGGTTTTATGGAAATATGCTGTAGTTCTGTGCTGTCATACTCTTTATGATGCTCTCATCTGACAAAGATTCAGATTTCCCATATGGGAATCATATTAAAAAGAATTGCTATTTCCCTCTCTGGTTCAGTAAAGTCACGTATTGCCTGGTGCAATGCAAGGCATCAGCTCAGTAGAGGGGGGAAAGGTGGGGGGAAAAGAAGAAGAAAAGAGGAAAAAAGAAACATTTCCTGATGAGTGAGCTCATATCTTTTTTGTTGCTATCTGTCTACTAAGTAAAATAAAATCGCAACACGATCACCAATAGTATAGAAGATAGGATGTTGTTTTGAACTAGAAAAAAAAAAAAGGAAAGAAACCCATAAAGCTTTTCCTCACTTACATGGCACACTAAAATCAAGAATTTCAAAACTTCCATTATCACAGGCAGAAGCTTATTATTAATGTGTTTTTCTTTTTTGGAGCCTCTTCACTGAAATAGAATTCAAAACCCATGCTGCGACTCTGCAATATTGTTCACTGCAAGAAACTATTTTGTTCTGCCTCGGAGGCAATACATTTTTATGTTTAATTTTGCCCTGGGTATATACAACACTTGTTTATGTCCTTAAAATGTCTTTTAAAGAGATTGATTTCAATGCATCTCTAGTAAATCCAGCTATGAAGATTTAATTCTCTCCCTCATGCAGCAAGACAGAATTTACATTTTATTTTGGTACCTTGTATTGTCTACTAGGTAACGATGGACATGGTACCTAATCACATACATAGAGATATAAGCATGTATTTATTTCATGTTCTCAATGTAGTTTTAATTATATAATTTTACTTAAAGTTTTATTACTAGCTTCAGATCACTCTTTAGCCTCAAGTGCTGTTACCAAATTTACATCTACAGTAAATTAGGTTTATGTAAATAGATGCTTTTTCTCCAAGAAAAATACCAGTAAATGGTGCATGAACATTTCAAAAGATTTTTATTGGACCTGATGCTACTTCTTCAGAAATGAGAATAACCCAAATTTTAACATATATGTGTAGGTGTGATTGTGTGTCTGTACTTAGAATCATAGGCTCACAGAGTGCTTTGGGTTGGAAGAGACCTTAGAGATCATCTAGTTCCAACCCCCCTGCCATGGGCAGGGACACCTCCCACCAGACCAGGTTGCTCCAAGCCCCATCCAACCTGGCCTTCAACACTGCCACAAAAGAGCAGCCACAGCTTCTCTGGGCACCCTGGGCCAGGCTCTCACCACCCTCACACCAAAGAATTTCTTCCTCACATCCCATCTCCATCTCCCCTCTGGCAGTTGGAACCCATTCCCCCTCGTCCCATCACTCCCTGCCCTTATCACAAATCCCTCCATCTTTCCTGGAGTCCCTTGAGGCACTGGAAGGTGCTCTAAGGTCTCCCCGGAGCCTTCTCTTCTCCAGGCTGAACAACTCCAACTCTCTCAGCCTGTCTCTATAGCAGAGGTGCTTCAGCCCTCTGAGCTTCTTTGTGGCCTCCTCTGGAATCTCTCCAAAAGCTCCATGTTCTCCTTATGTTGGAGAGTCCAGAACTGGACGCAGTACTCCAGGTGGGGTCTTAAGAGAGCAGAGTAGAGGGGGAGAATCATCATCACCTACCTCGACCTATTGGTCACACTTCTTTTGATGTAGCCCAGGATACTAGTGGCTTTCCAGGCTACAAGCCCACACTGGCAGCTCATGTTGAGCTTCTCATCAACCAACATGTCCAGGTCCATCTCAAGCACTCTCCATTCTCCACCCAACCTGTATTTGTGCTTGGGATTACTCCAACCCATATACAGGGTCTTGTACTTGGCCTTGTTGAACTTCATATGGTTCGCATGGGCCCACCTTTCAAACCTGTCAAGGTCCTTCTAGATGTCATTCCTTTCCTCCAGCATGTCAACTGTACCACAGATCTTGATGTAATTGGCAAACTTGCTCAGGGTGCACCTGAGCCCACCATCCATGTTGCTGACAGAGATGTTAAAGAACACCAGTCCCAATACCAAACCCCGAGGAACATCACTCATCACTGATCGCCAATTGGACATCAAGCCGTTGACCACACCTCTTTAAGATCCCACCAATTCCTTATCCACCGAGTGGTCCATCCACCAAGTCCATATCCCTCTAATTTAGAGACAAGGATGTCATGTGGGATGGTATCAAATGCTTTGCACAGGTCCAGGTAGATGGCATCAGTTGCTCTGCCCTTATCCACCAGCTGTGAAACCCCGTCATAAAAAACCACCAAATTTGTCAGCATGATTTACTCTTAGTGAAGCCATGTTAGTTGTCACCAATCATCTCCTTAGTATCCATGTGCCTCTGCTCCATGACCTTACCAGGCGTTCTCTGTTTTCGTTTAACACAGACACGAGGAAAACAGGAGCTGGGTTTAGTTTCTGCGCCCAATATGAACAACAGGGACTCTGAAAGGAAGTCTTCAGGAGATTATCATCCCGGAGTATTTTGCTCAACATGAATGATGCTTATTACAACGTGGGGGTTTTTGGGTTTGTTTTTGTTTTTAATAAAAGATTCAAGGGAAGATAATGCCATTCTCATTTGAATCTTAGTGTTATTTTGTTTGTTTCTCCAGTCCTTCAAACGTTAGTGCATTGAGTTAATATCTTGTCACATTAAATATATGTGTAACAGGAGAAATATTCTCCCTCACCTTATCAGGAAATCATTGTCCTTTCCAAAATCTAAATCATGCATTATTCCAAACACATTGAGTGTGACCAAGTCACCCCTCAACTTCAAGCACTAAGCTGAATATTAATGGCCCTATTTATTTAAGCATATGAAAATGTTGGCTTAAATCAGCAGTCTATTTAAACCTGATTTTTTTATTTATGTATAACCTGTGGAGTTTCTTAATAGTCAGGCAAAGATCATGAAAAAGTTGTATAAAATATTGTTAAGCATAAATGACAATGTCTACTGTGCATTACTTGACTTTCATGGTGAATGAATAAGAGAGAGCACCTCCAGAAATTTAATGAGTCTGGAAGGTGGGGCATAAAAAGAGTAATTTCAGGAAGGTTATCAGCAAGGAAGTTTCTTACTTTGGTAGGCTTTCATTCTGGACAGAGACCATCTGCTACTGAAATCCTCAATAAAGAAAAGTTTTGCTTGGATAGCTCCATTATTGAAGATAAGTCCCTGTAGCTGAAACTGCATATTTTAATTTTCCATTACTAGATTGAATCTCCAGATATTGTCAGATGCAAGTGAATACAATTTAATAAAAATAAATATATTTTTTCAATGAAAATAGGGAAATAGTCATTGTAGCCTTAAAACAAAAGTTATGTTAATATGCTCATGCATTTTTTTTCTCCCCAAGCATATTTATCTAATTCTGTATAAATTGTGACCTGAAGACTGCAGTTATTTTGCTATCAATACTGTTACCCATCAGTGGATAAAATATATTTATCTGAAGGAAGTGTAACTTTCAGTATACGTCGAAACTAGAGCTGAATTTTGCCATTATAAACTAATTTGAAATGGTTCTCAGCAAGTAATTGTTGTTTTAGGACCTGTCAATATAATTTGTTTTGTTATCAAATTTCATTTTTTTCTCTCTTATATTCTTGTTAGTTCAGAAAACTGTTACAAAAGATTAATTTTGCTTCTTATAGAAGGAATAATGTATAATTTCAGATAATTGCATTAATTATGTCCAAATTTTAAACAGAATTTCTATTCTCCTCGAAAAAAAAAAAGGTAAGCAGGAAATATTTTGTATCTATGCAGAATTGCTCCCTGTGCTCTCTGAAGCACGAGTTCTACTTAGCCCTTCACATTTTGACTATTAAATGTTCTGATACATCTTTATACAACTGTTGTGTTTGGCAATTTAAACAGCAATATTGAAATATATTTTGAGCACAACAGAATTTACAGATTACATTAAGGTGCTGTGAGTAGTAAAAATTTGGGCCAAGGATTGCAGAAGGAATTGCTGAGAATGAATGACAGAATAATTAACCTGCAGGTGAAATTTAATATAAGTAAAAGTTAGGTAAAACACATGGAGGGAAACAGTTTAATTTGACTAATAAAATGAAGAGCTGAAAGCCTACTGCTAGTAGTCTGGAATGAGATTTTGGATTATATTAGATAATTCCATAAAAAGTATAATCTCTGCACTCAATCATTGTCAGAAAAGTAGTTGAAATGTTCAGAATAATTAGTGGAGGAGCAAAGATCAAAACATCATTAGACTACTTAATAAATCCAAGGTGAATTCAATACCTTGTGGGTACTGTGCCTGGATTTCTGAACTCTCCTCCAAAAAGATGCATCTGGGATTCACCCAGATGAGAGAACAAGAGTGAATAAAGGTCTGTATAGGCAATTACTAAATAGAGTAAGACCTTACAGCCTGCAAAACAGATGGTTCAAATGTAGTATTGTAGGGCTCTATAGAAACAAGAACAGCTCAAAAAAGGTATAGAATCATACAATCATAGAATAGTTTGGGTTAAAAAGGACCTTCAAAGATTCTAGTCCAACTGCTCTGCCATCAGCAGGGACAACTTTCACCAGATCAAGTTGCTCAGAGCCCCATACAACCTGACCTTGAAAACTTCTAATGATGCGGCATCCACAAGTACTCTGGGCAAACCGTGCCAGTGTCTCACCACCCATAAAAAATGTCTTCCTTATGTCACATCTAAGTCTACCCTCTTTCAGTTTAAAACCGTTGACTCTTGTCCTGTCTCTGGCAAAAAGTCTCCCTACATCTGTTTTATAAACACTTTCTGTATTAAAAGACCACAACAAGGTCTCCCCAAAACTTTCTCTCCTCCAGGCTGAACAACCCCAACTCCCTCAGCCTTTCTTCATAGCAGAGGTGCTCCAACCCTCTGATGACTTTAGTAGCTTCCTCTGGACTCACTCCAACAGGTCCATGTCTTTCTTGTCCTGGGGTCTCCAGAACTGGATAAAGTACTGCAGTCGGGGGTCTCACTAGGGCAGAGGTAAATAAGGAATGATTGTTCATGATCTTTTTGAACACCAGAACTAGGAGACATCAAATAAAACAAGAAAATGGCAGCTTTGAAATAAAGAAAAAAGGTGGCTCTTCATACAGGATGCAATTAAGTTGTGGAACTTCTTGAAAGAGAAACAGGAAAAAGTGACAGAAGAAAAACACAGGAAAAACAGAACTTCCAATGCATGAAGTCCTTATCCTGCATACAAATGAAACCTTTCATGTGTAGTAATGGAAGTATCATGGGGAAGTGTCAGTACCCACTTGTTCATACCTCACTATCTACTACTGGTTATTGCCAGAGACTAAGCTAGATCTATCTGTGGTTTCAGTTTAGCTGTTTTTACACCTTGTAGACAGAATCTTGCAGATACAGTGTGAAACTCCATGATAGTGACATGGAAAAGTGTCATGATCTGATATATGGTTTTGTTATGCTTTTCTCAGTCACTCTATCAGCAGGTAATTCTTCAACTTACTTTCACATAAATTGAAGTTTTATATCACGTAACTTTCGAGCAACCTTCTTTGAATTCTTGTTTTCTGGAGTGGGCTTAGTACAAATGGGTTTTGATTGTAATGCATTTAGATTATCAGCTTTTGCAGCTGATTTAGCCTATTTGCTTTATTTTCTGATATCCTTGGATATTTTGATGCAAATCATGCATAGAATGGTTGAAGAAAAAAGAAAAAAAAAAAGCAGAATATATCTATGTCCCACTTTCTAGTCATTATCCTGCTGAAAACTGGTGGAGTTTCTTCTCAAGTCACTAAATTTACAGTGACGTAAACTGGTAACAATAGACCCCAATATGTAGGTTTTAATATTTGCTGATAAACACAAAAGAGTAAGTAGTTTACATCTTTCTCCCACATGAAATATTCCTCCCACATGAAAGATTCACTGACTTTCTAGGTGTATGAGGTTGATATCTTAGAAAAAGTGCTTTGGGAATAAAGGGCTCTGTAAGTTTTCCTAGTTAGGTGTTCTACTAACTTTGAGAAGGCAGTCTTTACCTCTTAAAATGCTAATCTCATATATTTTCAAGTTTACAAGTACTCTTGGTTTAATGTCATTTGGTGAAAATTAATCTGTTGAATGGTTATTTCTGTAAAGACTTTTATTCAAAAAGAGAAAACAAATATTCCTGCCAATCTAGCAAATCCTCTGTATGACATAAAAATAATTATGGGTGGTAAGCATGCTCTGAAGTAATGTTTGCTGGCTATAAATCACTGACAGAATGTCTGTCAGTGTGATATGATACATAAACACACTGCAGTTTGAAGTTTACTTAAGAATTCATCTATGGCTAAGTGGTTCCACCACTGTGAAAAGTGTCAGTTGCTTTGTTCAACTATGTATGTTTCATTTTAGAAATTTAGATCACATTTCCACAAACAAATTAAAATGAAAGTCAAGAAATCTTTTCAACTCAAATGTTGTAAATTGTTCATTCCTACAAAACAAGGGGAAGACTTTCAGAGACGTCTTTGGAAACCAAGTACATCGGGCTGGCTCTTAAAGCTGTACGGATCAGCACAAACCACAGAAATGAAAGGTCTGGCTAGGAAACAGTCTGTTATGCTTTATGTGTGCTGTTAAATCTAGAGGGTATGGTAATTGAATAAAATAGAATCTTATTGTCCCACAAGCTTAAGGCTCACTGAAGTCCAATCTCTTCCTTCATCTTTCTCCATTTCTCTATAAATCAGTAAAAAAAAATAAAATACAGCATGTGCCAAACCACGTAATATTGCCTCAGAAAGAGCTAAGTAGGGGATTTGTCCCTTCAGGCTTTTGATCCATGTAATCTCTCAAAACAAGCCAAATCCCAAAGTCCTTAATTATCTCAGCTCCACTGTTAGCCTGGCAAAACTCCCACTGTCTTCAAGTATGATCTAAGTTAATACTTCAGATTTGGATCAGAATGAATGAAGCTGAGAAGCTGTCCAGACATCATAAATTCAGCATAGAGCATGCATGCTAGTTGATTGGAGATTTTTCTTCTATGATTTGACTTCTTAATGGCACCCAGCCCATATAGCAGATGAGGGACACGTTCCTAAAATATGTCTGTTGAGATATAAAATTAGATTCTAACCTATTAAAAAGCTTAAACTCTGCTTTTCCCAAGGAGTTAGGAGTAGGTAATATTTTGTTAACCTTTTGCCTAACAATAGAATTCATAGACAAAATAACATGCCAAAAATCTATGGATTATAACTATTAACAGCAAAAGAGATTATTATACTTTAGGCTCACAAGGTTATTGTTATGTTGCACTTACCAGAAGTGAGACATTTTCTTCCACAGAAAAGGATGTTAGTGGAGTAACATAAACTACCTCATTTAAAATTTTCACAAAAATATATATTTCCTAGCCAATTTAGTCAACCCTAAATGCATCAGACGTAAATTATGAAGTTTAATTGGAGATGGATGTTTGGAAATAAAAATATGTATTGTTTAATTTAATTTTTTATTTCACATTGCATTCAAACTCACAGTAAAAGGAAAGTTTTGAAATGAAAAGCACTTAAAAATATGCTTGAGATTTTTAATTCCTTTTCATGAAACTGCATAACGTGGGAAAGCAAGGTCTTGCTCTATGCTAGGCAACATCATATTATAAAGAGTATAATGACCTGTTGTAAGTTATAGTAGTATGTAGTATAGATACCTTTTTTTGTGGAAAAAAAGAGGATATACCCTCTTTATATCTTACTGTAGATGAGATGTATATGTTATGTGTAAGTGTACATACTTGGGGAGGACTTAATGGTTAAATGGCACTCTTGCAAATAAACTACTTTTCCACTCAGACACACTAAAAATTACTGAGAGACCACCCCACTTAAATAAGCAGATAACATTTAATATTGTGATAGATCTTGAAAAGCAGTGTCCTGGTGTAAGATATTAAAAAATCTGGAAGCACTGGCATTAAAATTCAGTATTACATGTAGCTATTCCACCATGGTTTTCTCTGAAAGGGAAAGATAGGTCTGCCAGAGACCCAAAGATTATTATTTCATTGTTAATTAAGTCTTTATTTTTAAAAGAGCACAATTTTCCTGAAATTTGAGCTTAATATTTGTCAAGACAAGTTTAGCTTAAGGCTTGGGAGAGGAAATCTTGAAAGTACCCATCTGGGCACAAATACTACCAGAATAGAACCATTACATAGGTAATGTTTTCCACAACTGAAACAAAACATAACCATGGGAAAAGCTGATATTGTCCTGATCAAATCTCTCTTTTTGTAAGATAAGGGTCTATAATCACTTTTTTAAAAAAGCCTCTCTGGCTTTTGTTAGGGAGTCTGAGAAAAGCTGAGGCCGGATGAAAAACCAGGAGAACATTTGCAAACAACCCACGTCACCGGGTTCTGTGGACATAGATAGACCATGTCTATCAGTCTGCCAATCCATTCCTTCCTAAGGCTATCAATGGCTTGAGACAGACATAGAGTACTATCTATAGTAGTGATGTGCCTTCAGTTCTTCCTTTATAGCACTAATGAGGCATTTCTTAGCTGCTGAAAGGAAGAGATCTTTACTCTAAAATCATGGCTGGGGTCTGTAGCTGCAGATCTCCAGCATCTGGTAGATCATTTACTGGCTGTCAGTGGCAGAAACTATCTATTTTCTGGATCAAACCACCAGAATATCACAGCCCTTTAATTGGGGCTCTAAAAAAATAAAACTTGGAAGGTCATAAACTTTTATTCTGTTACGCTACGAAATATTCACATCTACACAAAATCAGGACAGTCTCTAATCCTTTCCTTCACTGATTAATAGGCTCATTTTCTGTTGCAGATTTAAGACATTAGTGTAGGCAACTCCTGCAGCTGTGAGGCTTAAAAGTCATTGGTTACTCATATTGGTTTTTCAGCTGTAAAAATACTGGTAGGGAACAGTCCATATGATCATTGACTGAAGATGCCATAAAAACATTTGAGTGGTCACTATTCTAAACCTGTCCTGATGGAGAACTACAGCAAGTTCATTATTTTCTCAACTTTTTCTGTGTTGGGTTTGCACCTTCTTCCTTTTCCATCTACCAGAGATCCAACTGGGATGTATCAACATCAGAAGTGTGGGAAGGAAATGAGAGCTGTTATGTCTTTAATAGAGTAGACTAAGTGAAAACTGAATAGTCCAGCGCTGAGCCACAAAGATGATGAAGGGAGTGGAACATCTCCCTTATGAGGAAAGGCTGAGGGAGCTGGGGCTCTGTAGCTTGGAGAAAAGGAGACTGAGGGGTGACCTCATCCATGGTTACAAATATGTAAAGGGTGAGGGGCAGGACGATGGAGCCAAGCTTTTGTCAGTGATGACCAATGATAGGACAAGGGGCAATGGATGCAAACTGGAGCACAGGAGGTTCCATGTGAATATCAGGAAAAACTTTTTCACTGTGCGAGTGATGGAGCACTGGACCAGGCTGCCCAGAGAGGTTGTGGATTCTCCTTGGCTGGAGACATTCAAACCCCGCCTGGATGCGTTCCTGTGTGATGGACTCTAGGTGACCCTGCTCTGGCAGGGGTGTTGAACTAGATGATCCTTCGAGGTCCCTTCCAACACCTAGAATTCCGTGATTCTGTGATTCTGTGATTCTAGAATTTTGTGATAGCTAGAATTTTAATTTTTGAAAATCATTTTGGTCTCATCAAGACTGAACGTAAGATTTTTTTCCGGTTTCTTTGGAAGATTTCGGTGTTTGGAGTGGTTCCTTTGGCAGCCATGCTTTGCAGCATGCAGCAATAGTGTTGGTTTTCCACCTTCCCCTTGCAGGCTCCTCAGATCTGATGTACCCTCCAAATGTCTTTGCCCTCAAGGACAGGTCTGGGGCAGAAATCAGGCTCCTCCTTAGCCTGGGGGAAGACCCTCATAAAATCCAACAGATTCTGCCTCAGAATCCAAATGCAAAATTTGACATTGATTTTAAAATTTAGTATAAACTCACTAACAATGCCTTTTCTCCTGTCTTTGGATTGCAACCTTAGGATGAAAGTACATGAATTTTGAATGACTATCCTCCTGAATCATTCCCAAGGGCAGATTATTTCTCTGTAGTACTTGTAATGTAAATCTTAAGATAAGAGTTCATAAGGGTTATGAACATGAGTTCATAATACACTGTAATACATAATACTTCGCATAGGCATAGGACAGCACAGTCTCGGCCAAGTGGTTCTCTGATACCACACAAATTTGACCTCAGTGAAGTTTACTGTGGATTAATATTATGCTGGATTTACCTACTCTATAACAGAGAGCTCAGTGGTGGTGTGTATGTGTGGGTGTGGGTGTGGGTGTGTGTGTGTGAGGGGTGTGTGGTGTTGTGTGTGTGTATGTGTGTGCAACCACAAAGGGCACTGTTCTGAATTTTGAAAAAAAAATCTAAATACTTTTTAATATACCTGTCTCGGTGCTAGTTACTCTCATCTGTAGCAGAAAAAAACCCCAACAACTCCCAGACCTATCTTATCCCCTCGTTCATACTTGGCTTGGCCTTCCTTTAGTTTTTAACCTTTTGATGTCTTGAAGGTGAAAGAATGATCTCCCACTTACAAACAACAGAATACTTTGGGGAAATAAACAGATTATGCAAAGATATTCTAGTTTCCATTAGATAAAATTCTTCTCTAATTGTTTTACTTATGTTACAAATATTTTAGAATAATCAGTTGTTATCATATTTCATTACCATTATCATTATATATCATTATATTACCATTATTATTATAATCACGTATTGTTGCTATCTTTATATATTTGACAGGAAAGGTAGGAAAGTGTTATCACTTTACAAGTACTTCCTTCTGAATTTTTAGACTAAAGAAATACTTTATTGTTAAACTTCAAATAATGCAGTGTACAAGAGAAACTCATGGCTCTATTAAGAATCATAAGCAGACAATCTTCCTAAAAGCTTGTTACTATTTGACCATTATTTTTACGTTATAAACCATACTTTACTACTGACAGGAGATATGAGAACATTATTTCTGTTTCATCATTACCCCAGAAAACTTCAGATACTCTTCTATTTAATCAAAATTTTTTCAGGTATGTACTCAGCTAAAGTTTTCACCACAGCTGGAGAAAGAGATATTTTAGACTTCTCAAAGCAGTTTATCAAATATCCACTTGCCAAGTTACCTATCAATTGAGTCATCCTCTGTTGTCACAAGATTTGAATAAATGAGAATTTTCAATATACTTAAGGCAACTCAATGCAGATGCTTATATTGCATTCATGTTCCTTTGAAAATAAGAATCCAAATAATCAGAGAATGAAACCAGCAAAACAACAAGTGTGACTAAGTTATTCTCTTTTAAGAAAGACACAATTAATATTATTTATTAATCCTTTACATTTTTATTAATGCTTTATATATATAAATTTCCACTCTATAAAAGTGACAAAACCATGTTTCATTCTGTTTGCCTACCCATCTATTCTTTCTGACAATTAGGCTGAAGTTAAATAATTAAGAACAAGCCATATAATTTGAAATGTCAGAATTGAAACAATACTAGCTTTGGTTCATTGTTAAATAATGAACAATTTTGCCTGGTTGTTCTCCTCTTTGAATTTACCTTGCAAAATATAGTACCCTGTACCTGCCTCATCAGGGTGCTCTTACAATTTCACATTTTGTACAGGAAAATTATGTCTCATCATCTGTTCTGCTTTCTCATTCCAATCTTGTGCCATAACTGGTCTTTCATCAAAATCACTCCTGTAATTTTTTGGCTATGAACCAATTCTGTTCACCTTGTACTGCTGAAGCAGCCCACATGCAATAATCTTTCTGAATTTCTGTCTCATTATCATCAGCCCATGTTATTTTTTTCAGCATGGGTGCATTCACATGACAGATGACCATGCCAGTTTGATCTAAACCTTCTAGTCTGGAAACTGTGATGTAGCAAAGACAAATGCCTCCTCTATTTCCACTTCCCATTGGGCAGAGACTGTGTTTGCTTCTATATGGCCCTTGGCAAAATAAGGACCCCTGTCATGGGGGGTGGGGTGTGGGGTGGGGGGGTGTCTATCTCTGGTGTAAGTAATAATAAATGGGAACGAAAACCACAATATATTAATTGTGAGTGTCTCAACAATTAGAAATAAATGAAGAGTTCAGTTCTTATCTGGAGATGATGCAACCATAAAGAAAAGATCATTCTGTTTATGTCAGGTAACAGTGACGGAGAATTGAAGCAAATCCATGGAAACGTATTCCCAAGAAACAGGTCACTGTGAATAAGCACTCTGTAAATGTGCTGAAAAGAGGAACTAATTAGCAAATAAGTTGCTTCCATTGAGTTGAATGAGCATCAATCACGTTCTGCAACTGGGGCAAACCAAGGCTGGGCAGCCTGCCTCAGCTGCTGCTGTTGGGTGGATGTGCTCCCAAGGTGGCCGGCGAGCTGCCAGCTGCAGCGTGGTGTTGAGGTATGGTGCTGTTTGTCTTACAGGACATGAGTGTATTTTATTTACTCCCTTTGTGTTGTTTTTTTTAACTGCAGGAAGACAAGCTATAGTTCCATGATTAATACTGAATCTGTTGCACTTCCAAACCACCCAGCCGTACAAATACGATTCAGATCAAAGTGCCTTTCTGTTAAATGAGCCGTATCACCCAATATAGACTTTATGTCGTGTTTATGCTCTTAAGATGACTTTGTGTCAGCTGCTGCAGGACTGGTGATATCTGACCTGTCAGATAATCAGTTGGCAAAAAGTTAATCCTTCAAAATTTCTGAACAAATTTGAACCAGTAGCATGAATCTATGGCATACCAATTCCTTGTATCATGCGATCATGACCTTTTTGATCTCATAGATGCACTTACTATTTTGTCAAACAGCAGACTCCATATCAAAGAAGTTGTGATCAAGGAGCTCACTGACAGCACGAATGAAAAGATACAAACCAATGGGCCTGAAATGAATCCTACATATGTCCACATCTACCTCAATCACCACCAAACATTCTTCTACGTGTGTAATTGATTCAGTAGCTGAAGAGGAATTCAGTCCTGTACAGGTATTTCCTGTGCAACTTAACATACTTTCACACAAACTTGCTTCCACTTCTACTAAAAACTCAACCACTTCAACAGGAGCAGAAGCAGGTCCTGCATATTAAAGATGCCTTGCTTTGTTTTGCAGTCTGAAAAGAATATATGAGAGAGGGGTTACAATGAGCCATAATGAGCCCTAAAGTGGGATTAGAATAGAGAAGCCTATCTCATGAAGTACAGCAAACTCTGTATGAGGACAGGTGGGTGTTTTTGAGAGGGCACTTATTTCTCTGCTGCTGAATGGTTTCTTCCTCTATATTGTCATGCAAATTTCAGCTTGAGGTGCTGAAATGTCTAAATTGGCTGTAGAATATTTTTTGTGCACAGACTCTTCTTTATTTCCAGGAACACTGTCAGTGTCTGCTCACTCTATCACTGCTTTGTGTTCACAAAAGAATGAAATCCTGTGCTGCCTCATCCAAATAGGGGTGCCAGCATTTGCAACTGAATAAAACATCTGCATTCTCTTCCAATTAACCATTTTGAGGTTGCATTCCTAGAGTCTTACTCATGCTTATACAGCTTAAGGGCAAACCTCCTTCACTTCCAACCAATAATGAACCACTCACCTAAAGTAAAAGTTTCCAACACAACCCACACCTCTGCTTGTATGGGACTCCTGGTTTTACATTACCAACCATAGTCAGCTTCTGGGGAACTTGCTCACAATGTAAGACTAATTCTGAACAGGCAGCTCTTTTTATTTCTCCTTGAAGTGCATCTGTAGGTTTCAGGCTGTTTTATTTTGTTTTAAGTTTTTAAATAAATAGTTTATCAACAACCAACACAAAACTGCTTTCCTCTTTACAGCCATATCACTGTTATTCAGTGTCTTTCTTTCATTCAACCTAGGCAGAATTATAAAGCTTTAAATGTGCTTTTAAATAGTTACATTATAAATGTTTTTCTTTGTAACAAAAGAAAAAAAAAAGCAAAAACTAGGAAATCAAAAGATTTTCAAGGTCTTTTGGTTTGTTTGGGGTTTTTTTGTTGTTTTTCCTCATTCTTTCAATCTGCTAAACAAACATCAAAGCATTAAATAGGAAGGCAACATAAAAGTGCATTTTTCTGATACTGGATGTGATGTATATGAAAGGTATCATACTCGCAGCATGGAAAAATTACTTTCCAACTATCCAACAGGAAAGGTATGGACCAGGCATCAGTGATAGGGATAGCATCTGCTGTCAGCACCAGTGTGTTCCTCCCCGGACCTGGAGAGCTTCCCTTGGTGTGGTGTCTTTGTCTTTTCAGTTCTTCTGCTGAGACTGTTGCTGAGTAGTTACCAGAGATGCGCTCATGTAGGGCTGTAAATCATCTCCTTTCAGTCTGGTCAGAAAATGCCAATCAGATAATACAATTTCTGTTGTTATGCAGCCAGGCAAGGTTCAGATTAGTAACTCCCAAATGGAAAAAGTTTGTAGTCAAAGGACACAGAAGGTCATTGACCTGTGAGCTTCAGATTTTTGTGAAATTCAGTGTGCTTAATTTTACCCTACTGGAGTCTACTGGAACATTTTAGGGAAACTCATGGTGGAAAAGGTTGAAAAACTTCTGACCAGTCTCCACAGTAGATAATAGCACTTTGGGGAACTCATAACTACATTTTTCCTCCTTACAATGAGAAACCCTTCATAAAATACAAGTAATTTCCTTTTTCACCTGTCTTCCACATTTGACAGGTGAATTGCTGTAAAAATTCTTTAGATGAAACTTCTGGTCAAGTTTCCCCCTCTGTCTTCCATTTGCAAAATTGTTATGTGTGCAAAAATTTCCAGAAAAGGAAACAAACAAAAAATTCAGGGCTGACTGTGAAGTTAAAAATTCTATGTAAGAACATAAACAATTTATTTTCTCTTATAGAAAGGCACAAACCTTTGGGTGGGAGAGTTTTTACAGTCAGTATATCGATATTTGCCTTGCCTTCTATATGTCATTGACCACTTGAACTGCAATCAAGTAAAAGATGGTGCTCATCTACATTTTAATACTGAAGCACTTCATATCTTACAGAGCATTTCATCTTGTGAACTTCTTGCAGATGATTTTCTCCCCTCCAGACCTACCCACAATTTTATTGTGATTTTGAAATTTTAATTGCTTAAAGCAACATAAGGAAGATGTAAGGAAGGTATGTCTGACACCAGAACACTCAACACTGATGTAAAATATTAGAAAGGTGTCAGAAAAATGGATACTCACATTTTCTAAGGAAATATTTTCATTTAGGAATAAAAGCTGTCAGCGGACACATAAAATGAATTTAAGCTTAAATCTGTATTATTTGAATCCTACAGTGTTGGCAGAGAAACTGAATAAAACTGGCACTTCTGGGTTTGTATAATGTGATATGCATTTTGAGTATCGTATTGAAAGTAACTAGAAGAACAATCAGAAAACTCTTTAAGTTGAGAGGGACATAGAGGACCTGATTATCCAAGGGCAGAAGGCTTTGGAAAGGCCACAAAGAGGTACCTGCAGAAGGTGTTCTGAAGGGTATGTGGAAGAAGTGTCTGTGCACCATGGCTCTGTGTCTGCAGAGGGCACTGAGCTGCACCTGCCTGTGGGTCACGGACCAGGTCAGAGGGCTGGGATATGGGCCGTGTCGAGGTGATGCTGAGGGACATGGTTTAGTGGTGGCCTTGGCCATCGGTGGCCTCGATGATCTTAAAGGTCTTTTCCAACCTAAATAATTCTCTGATTCTATGAATGTCTGGAATGGGCAAAAACTGTCGGATCTTGAGTCAGAGCTCTCAGTAGTGTAACCTAGCAGCTGAACAATCAGTTTGATGGTTGTGTTTAGAAACTTCATAGTAGAAACTGTAAGCAAGGGGATACTTCTAATATCTTTAAACAATTAGGACTATATAAAAGTTGTGAAAGATATGATCCAATCAATAAGCAGGATTTTGATGAAAAAATCACCCTTTCAAGGAAGCAGTTCTGATGTTCACTGCAGAGGGCAGCTCCTCTGCTCTGTCTTCACATTATTTGGGAGTGCTATTGTTTCTGTGAAACACAACCCTAGCTGATTTGGTTCTCTGCTGAAAAAGAAATTATGGAACACATGATAGGCTACCATAGGCAGAGGAAAGTATTATGGATGAACTAACAGATCAAAATAAAAATTACATAAGCTAAAACTTCCAAAGTTACTCGCCAGCTTTATTAATCCAGTGCATACTAAATGTGAGTGATAAATAGAAAATCTAATCCCTTAAGAAGTTTGGAAAATGTGGTTGGTGGTATGCAATGATTGATAAGAATTCAGAAGTTGATACTATAATACTTCTTCAGTGTGCTCACTTGACTATA
This sequence comes from Aegotheles bennettii, assembly GCA_013398125.1. NCBI lineage: Eukaryota > Metazoa > Chordata > Aves > Caprimulgiformes > Aegothelidae > Aegotheles > Aegotheles bennettii. Next base: position 38,390 of record VZRW01001676.1, read on the forward strand.
GAAGTCCTCTGGACAGACACAGGACAGGACTGTGTAACATCTTGAAGTAACATCACTCTTTGGTCTTTTCACTTAGGAGAAGGATTAGGCTTTATATTCCCAACAGGTTTCCCCTGCACATTATTGAAAACCTTAAAATGCATAGAGATGATTATAGAAAACACCTAAAAACATACCAAATAACCATCTCTAGATGGAGTCTCCAGAGGAGCATTGGAGTAGGTATCTCTGAAGTCACTGGTGTCTAATTATGTGGACAACTCGACTATCTTTAGCTTTGTACAATCCAGCTAAGCAGCACGTTATTTACTTAGTAGTATCTTTAATTACCCATTTTAACAAAACTTGTTTTGCCTTATTCAAGTAGTCTTTAAATTCTTATTTATTTCAAACAGCTGATGTGTTAATGAACCAAAATCAGAGTTATCAGACTTCATTCTCAATGTCTGTTAACATGCAGAAACTAAGGTGAAGAGGATAAAAGAAATATTGGATGAAACATAGAAAACATGTTTCCTTTTACATTGTTTACAGAGATTAATATTATCAGCATCCTGTAAAAGTGAGAAGAACAATAGCATTGCTAGACAAGGCTATGATCTGGGTCTGTATGTGTAGATATATATACATACATACATTCAGAATAAAACGCTGCTTTTAGAATACTATGAATTTCAATGCATACCCTCAGCAAGATTAGTGATAAGCCACCATTTAAAAATTAATATCTGAAAAATCTATTTTCACCTCATGCACAAATTAATTGGCCTTTCTGTCCTCTGACAGATTGGGCAAAATTCAGATGTTGCTCAGTAGAAGGCAAAATATTCAGTATTTCTCAAGTATGTAAGACTTTCTGATTTCCCATAAGGTATTATATAGTAAAAAAAAATATCCCTGAATTATCTAGCCCAGCTCTTTATCAGAATAGTGAATGTGGCTCAATATCTCCATTTCCTTGGCTAAAAATTACGTCCCCCAGAAGTGGGTAAGCTGCCCCCAGCTGTGCTGCATGACTTCAGGAGTCATCAGTATCTACAACAAGAGTTCATAAACAACCAGATTATGACAGCCAGAAGGAACTGTGTCACTGCATGTACAGGTATTTTTATCTAATTTATAATATGCAAGTTTCAAATCAGTGCAAATCATGTCATATATTGAGAATTCTGTATCAACACTTTCGTACCTTTAAAGTTTTAAATGTTTATATTTATTTGGGTCAAAAAGACAGATAGAAATTCTGGATTTGATACTACTTGGTACTTTTAGGACATACTTTTAGATCTCCAGTACAGTATGATCTCGTTTGCAGGGATGTCATTTGGGAAGGGTTTAGGAAAAGTGAAGAGGAGGTTTCTTTTTCTTATTTGAGATTTTCAGCCTATTCAGCTGAGATAGGATGTGCTTTTCAATTTTAATCTTAAAAAACCCCTAAATTAAATAATTGATTTTCCCACTGTGGACCCTACCTGAAACAGGTGCCTTCTGAATACTGAAATAATTGGAAATCTTTGATGTTTGGTGCTCTCCAAGGCCTTGTGCTTTGCTGATGCAGAGAAGCCTCTCTGGCTTCCAGTCCAAATCAAAACAGTGCCGCAATTCAAGGGTTGCTTTTCCCTCATATTAAAAGCTCTGGAGAAATGGACACCACTAACAACATGTGTTTCATCAGTAAATTGGGGTGCTTGCACTGCTTAACAACAACTCATCATCCCCTTTTCACCTCAAACTTGCTGAAGGAACTGAAAATTTAGTTCTTGCAAGCATGCTTGATGTATACTTTTTTGATTACTTATAAGTTTTCTGTAGTTTAATTAGACATTTTAAATAGAATGTTAGGATGTTATATTTGTTCACTTCTTATTCACTAATTACTAATTAATCTATTATAAATTAAATATGTATTCTGTGGTCTCATGTGAAAAGAGATTGAAAAATACACATAGAAAAGACAAAACAAGACAACAAAAGAAAAATACATTTTCTTGAGAAAGCAAAGCAAAAGCATAGAATGAGATAACAAAATGACAAAATGATTCTACACACTATATTCTGTTCTCCATTTATGCTTTAATGATGATATTAAGAGAAAATACCTGAGCCTTGGGAAGATTATGGTAATTTTTATACATGCGACATATTTTCTAAGGTATTTTACTCCGTGGATTTGAATCTATATGAGGAATATAATTATTGCTTTCTATTTTTTTGTATGAGTTTATTCTTCAGGTAGCATTCAGCTGTATTCCTATAACATTTGTAACTGCCTTTTTTAGTTTTGAACTATATCCTTCAGAGGAAACAGGACAAAAATATGACTGGATTTTTCTGGCTTTGAACGTATGCTGCTCACAATATTCTTCCTGAATTCAGAGAGGAACATTCCCAGAGCTGGAATCTTTATAATTATATGCAATATTATCCAAAGATACAAGCAAATGTCTTATCATCATGTGAAAATTTTATTAAATATTGTAGTTTGAACAACTTTTTTAATTTTAATATGAATCCTATTCTATTCTATTGAGACTGCAACAAATACTGTGCACAGATTCTCTGATTTGTTCTACAACAACAAACTGTTTTATTCCTCTTGGTCTGTTTAATTCCACTGCTAATTTTGTGTGGACTCAAACATCTTTAGTTGTCCTGCACTGTAGTGGCCAAAGACTCAGGACAGAAAAAATGTAAAGGTAGCCCCCTGGACTGTTCACCTGTAACTTTTGCTGTGGAGAAGGCGGCAAGAGATTGGTTCCTACCCCGTCAAGGTGGAAATCTCTCTGGTCTTAAACACCAGCTGCTTTCATTAAGTGTCACATTTCTAAAACTATTTATTTATACATAATTTATGCATTAGCCAGCATAACATTCAGCCTTTTTTTACCTCCACCCTTTGGTGACAGATGGTATTGATAAGTCTGCCCATCACATGTATTGGGTGCCCAAGAAAGCCTCTTTCTTTGCCCCACAGAATCACAGATTCACAGAATCTAAGGGGTTGGAAGGGACCTCGAGAGATCATCCAGTCCAACCCCCCTGCCAGAGCAGGGTCACCTAGAGTCCATCACACAGGAACGCATCCAGGCAGGTTTTGAATGTCTCCAGTGAAGGAGACTCCACAACCTCTCTGGGCAGCCTGTTCCAGTGCTCCGTCACTCGCACAGTGAAAAAGTTTTTCCTGATATTCACATGGAACCTCCTATGCTCCAGTTTGCATCCATTGCCCCTTGTCCTATCATTGGTCATCACTGTAAAAAGCTTGGCTCCATCGTCCTGACCCTCACCCTTTACATATTTGTAAACATGGATGAGGTCACCCCTCAGTCTCCTTTTCTCCAAGCTAAAGAGACCCAGCTCCCTCAGCCTTTCCTCATAAGGGAGATGTTCCACTCCCTTAATCATCTTTGTGGCTCTTCACTGGACTCTCTCAAGCAGTTCCCTGTCCTTCTTGAACTGTGGGGCCCAGAACTGGACACAATACTCCAGGTGTGGCCTCACCAAGGCAGAATAGAGGGGGAGGAGAACCTCTCTTGACCTACTGACCACCCCCCTTCTAATGCACCCCAGGATGCCATTGGCCTTCTTGGCCACAAGGGCACATTGCTGGCTCATGGTCATCCTCCTGTCCACCAGGACCCCCAGGTCCCTTTCTCCTACACTGCTCTCCAGCAGGTCAGCCCCCAGCCTGTACTGGTGCATGGGGTTGTTCTTCCCCAGATGCAAAACTCTGCACTTGCTCCTGTTGAATTTCATTAAGTTTCTCCCCGCCCAACTCTCCAGCCTATCAAGGTCTCATTGAATGGCAGCACAACCTTCTGGTGTGTCAGCCACTCCTCCCAGCTTAGTGTCATCAGCAAACTTGCTGAGGATACATTCTGTACCCTCATCCAGGTCGTTGATGAAGATCAACAAGCTCATACTCAAGACACGTCCTTCTTCCCTGTGATGTTCACTGATTTCCAAGTCCTTTTCCTTTCTACAGTCCAATATCTACATTTTTTCTTTCATTTCTTCTCTGCTTACCTTTGTTGGTTTAGCACATAAAAAATCAGTCAGTAGGGAGTGGAAAGAGACCAAAACAGGCGGAATACACCATAGGAACTATGGATACTCCATGAAAAAGTAACCTCACTTTTCCTCCAGGGAAATTCTATTTCACCAATGAACATTTGTTTACCTTTATAACTCTGGGATCTTGCAACACTGAACCTTTGTGATGCTGAATAAAAAATACGTATCAATAAACTGCTTCCAAAGAGCAAGTACCTTCCAACAACCTGCGCATGCTGTCTGTGCATGGTTCAATTCTCTGTCATTTCTGTTCTGGAAAAGAACAGTTCATGTAGCATGATTACATTGCAGTGGAATGGTTTGAGGGGATTTTGTGCATGCTAGTAAAGCAAGACAATATATTTTAAATCAAAACCCATTAGAATCTGGGTGCCCAAATGCTTCCAAAAGTATAATAATTCTGGATGACAATTTCTGTGTGGTTTTCGTGTCTTATGGGATTTGAATATTTCATTACTGTTTCATTTTTAGGAAAAAAACAAAAGGTTTGCTGTGTCTGAGGACTGAAATTGGCCATTGTTAACTTCATCTTGGAGACTTAGAAGTTAAATGGGCAAGAGCACTGAGCTGCTTTGAAATTTCAAAGCAAACTCCTCAACTTGATTGAAAATTCTATAAAAAATGTTGTATAAAAAGTGAGACCAAAGACCAGACGAGAGGGGTTGATACACTCACAATAGTGTGTGCTGCTTAGGAGATGTCATTTGAAAACCTGTACATTTACAATAAAGAACGATCTAAAATGTCAGAACAATGGTGATGGAGAAATCCTTTCTGATCTTGATCGTGCCCACATCCCTGACGACTGACACTTCCTTCAGAGATTTGAAACGCACGGGTGGGAACGGGCAACTAATATATCCTTTCTCTGTGGAGAGAGTGGAGCTGGATTAGAGCCCAGACTTTTCTGATCCTCACTGCTACCGCTGTGTAAAACAGAAACATTTTGATCTTTACTCTCTGATAGTCAAGATAATTCACTTTTTTTTTGCCACAATTTAAAAAGAAAATTACCTGGAATGAAGCAATCCGTAATGATAAAAAAGTTTTTTTCTCTGGACTGGAGTTAGAATCCTTATGAAGGGAAGTCTTTGAAGGAATTTTATCACGGGGAGAAATCAAACCAAACTAGTATCTTTTTACTCAGTATGTTTTTACTTAAACAAGTATCTTTTACTAACTGCTATTTTATACATATTGGAATCTGGTGTTCTAGAATGGAGTTATTTTCATTTTTTTTTTCCTCCCTTACTTCACTGCTGTCATGTACTTTAGAACAGGTCTTTCAAATTGCATGTTTGTAGGTGAACACACAGATTTCCAAAAAATAAATATCTCTGTTAGTGTCCATGGGCATGCACCAACTTAATACAGAAACGGGGTTGGGGGGAAGGCTTTAAATTGATACATGACCTGGGATATTCAGAATGAGTAAATAGTCTGCTCCTCCTGGGCCCCATCTGTGGTCAGTTCAGAGACTAACTCAGAAGAGAAGAGAAATAGAGAAGTACAGCAATCAAGAAGGTGATCAGCCTGATTAATTCTCTCCATTTACTGTAGAGGGAAGAAAGGAAGATAAGCCTCATCAGACAAATGTTGGCCCTCAGGAATTCTGTCTTAGCATATTTGCATGTATAATTTAAATTACCTTAAGCAGTTGCATGAACCCAAAAGTTTTGATTATTAAAATGATGGCTACATAAAAAAAGATACAAAAAATTACAGGGAATTGCTGTAGAAAATATTAATATTTTTTAGGGTAAATGTAGGCTATTGAGCTTCTTCCCACTTTTGCCACATGATTGGTCATAGAAGAATTTTTAGTAATCATTATAAACAAACATAATGGAGGTTTCTGCTCCTATTCCTCAAATAACAAATAGTATAGAAGAAAGGCAGTAGCTGGATACTGACATAATTCTGCACAGATCACTGAAGCGACTGAATCTGATTGTACTTAATTATTATTCATCATTCCTATGCTTTAATTTCCATGCATCCGTGCAAAACTAAACATTTGCCAATAAATATATAAAGGTGATCTCGGAAGCAGATAGAAAACACAAATATTCAGCATATCAAAACCCAAGAATGTTTTGTAAACTGCAGAGATATAATAGCACATCACAGTATGCACACACCGGACATCACTGAGGTATGTCATTTGTGAAACACCATTTTCAGTATGATAAAATGCCTAATAGGGCATTTCTGGAGTTAGGTGCTATTTAACATGTTAAAAAGAAGCAGAATTAGAAGTGCGAAGTGGTGTTTGAGGGTATTCTTTTACCAAGATCCATATTTTAGTATCTATACCTATTTGTTATCTATTTGCACATATTTCACAGAATCACAGAATCACAGAAT
>VZRW01001676.1:45179-109406 GCA_013398125.1 Aegotheles bennettii
TGTGGGGCCCAGAACTGGACACAATACTCCAGGTGTGGCCTCACTAGGGCAGAGTAGAGGGGGAGGAGAACCTCTCTCGACCTACTGACCACCCCCCTTCTAATGCACCCCAGGATGCCATTGGTCTTCTTGGCCACAAGGGCACATTGCTGGCTCATGGTCATCCTCCTGTCCACCAGGACCCCCAGGTCCCTTTCTCCTACACTGCTCTCCAGCAGGTCAGCCCCCAGCCTGTACTGGTGCATGGGGTTGTTCTTCCCCAGATGCAAAACTCTGCACTTGCCCTTGTTGAATTTCATTAAGTTTCTCCCCGCCCAACTCTCCAGCCTATCAAGGTCTCATTGAATGGCAGCACAACCTTCTGGTGTGTCAGCCACTCCTCCCAGCTTAGTGTCATCAGCAAACTTGCTGAGGATACATTCTGTACCCTCATCCAGGTCATTTATTAGTCTATTAAAAAAACCTTTTTTTTTCAGATCAGATTTTATTTAAGGAATATTTTCATAGAAAATAGTTTACGTGTTGTTGAAATCCCAACACTAAAAATCTTAGCAGATCGATCACAGGAGAAAATAAAGTGTCTAAGTGTTTTCTAAATAATAATGGAGTATTTTAAAGTTTTGTTAGCATTAAGATTCTTGCATGTGATATAATTGATGATCATTCTCTTGGTAGAATTTAAAGTTCATTGAAGGAAACATCTCACACTTGATAAAAATAAATGATAGAAAAAACAAATTGTACAGGGGAGATCAACAGAGTATTTATATAGAGAAAAATGCAAAAAAAAAGAGAAATAAAAATTTTCAGAACCCTGTAGCATGTTAGCTACACACAAAAGTATCAGAGAAGGCCAGGATTAATGCAGATGTGCCATCACAGTTTCTTAAATCCAGAGTGGCTGCTTGAATATGACAACATGTAACAGCTTCACTATGAGATGACCAAGTAGATAAATTTAGCAGCAGCAGGTGTTCACTTCCCCCAGGACACAGCTGTAAGTGCTTAAAACTAGTGGGTTATCTATTTAACCTTGTTCTCAAGGACATATCAGAAAGGGAAATAAGTACTAGCTCTTGAATTATTGGGAAACGTTATATAAAAATTTTAAAGACACATGCTGCTCATTATAGCTTAGCCCTCCTTTTAAAACTGCAAGATATCACAGAGGCCAAGAGCTCGGCACAATTTAGAAATCAATTGGATAATTATAGTGATCCATGAGTTGTCATAGTAAAGACTAAACAAAGACTAATTTCCTCTACCTCAATAAATAAACAAACGCACGTCTTGGAAGGGATAATAAATTTTCAGCCTTCAGGGCATAAGCAGCCTCTAACTAATAGGGTTTTGGAAGAAATACTCAGGAAGATATACTGGACCTAAAGCAGACTTAATGGCTACTGGCTTAATGTGGGAATTAGGAGTTGCTTGGCCGTTAGGAAATCAGTTTGTAGCAGTACCTCGTGGTGCCTACAACACTCTCCATGAGCTGCCTGGTCACTGATTGTGCTGCACAGAATTTCTTTACCTTCCTGGGAAAGAGAAAACTTCATTACCTTTTTATATTCCTACCTAGGGCCCTTCCGAGGTAGAAGCGAGCTCCCTCCTGTGTGGAGGAGCTGTGTAAATCAGCTCCAGCACACTGTGGAGGGACAGAAATCGGGTCATTAATTAAATGATTTAGCATTTCAGTGTCTGTGAAAATGAGGTTCTCTTTGCCTGTAATATCTGCTGAAAGGCAGAGAAGACTGATAGAACTCTTGCCAGACATGGAGAGGACACGGCTCTTGGTAACATGTGGACAGAGGTTCAAATCCTAAACTTAATGGGAATTTAACAACAGATGGAACACTCATGAAAATTTTATACAAGTAAATCTAGAAAAAAAATAATCAGAAGGGTCTAATTCGCAGGACTTCAAAAGATTATTACAAATTTTGTCTCACCGTGGGCCAATGCTGATCTCAGTCTCCCCCTGAGCTCTTTGGTGCTCTAGGGAGCTGCAGCACCAGGTCTCATGCACCTTCCTCCGAGGGAGTTCTGTCAGTCTGGTGGCATCTTCTGTGAGTTAAAAATATCCTATTTAGACTTTTTTTATTTCCCTCTAAGTGAATGCATAGGATTGGAAGTGATCTTCTATATCATCAATCCAGTCCCCTTATCTCATAGGAAACCACTACAATTAATCTTTTGCATAAAAGGAATAATCTCTGTTTACATGATAGGAAACAACCAAATTTATTCCTTCAAAAACTCGTCTTCTAATTCTATCCTTCCCCCATCCCTTCCAGTTCTACTTAAAATGTAGGTATTCAATGGTTGAAGCAATAAATAGGTTTATGTGTGTGCATGCGTGTATGTGTACATACATATATATATATTTCCAGATACATACATGTATGTGTGTGTGTACAGGGTTTAGAAATTTAATTGCCAGTGTAGGTGTAATCTGCATTTACCTTTACAAATTGTCTCTCTTTCACCCTTGGCAATGACAATGTTGTGATATGGCCCTTTAGCAGCAGCAGGAATGAGGAGTACATGGTGCTCAAAGAGAGAGAAATCCTCAGATGTGGTTCATACCCATAATGTCCTAGGTTGGCGGGTTAAACTGCAGTAAGATGCAAACGCATCTGGAGAAGAAAGAATACAGGATAGACCCAACTTTTTTGCTTTTTTGCTTATTCCAAAGAAGTGGGTCAACCCTCAGGTGCAGCCAGGAATTCAGGGAGATATATTGTTCCCAACAACCTCATGGAAGCCTATGCTCCTACAATGTGAGAACACTGTTTCTGTTACTGCAGTGAAACCTAAAAAACAAACACCAAATGCACCCGCCCCCTTTTGGAAAATAGACTTCCCATTTGTGCATGGTGCCATTAAAATTAATTACCTGAGAACCAGTTCATAATGTCTACAGATATGGAAAGAATAAAAAGTAATTGACTGAAAGTAGTCATAAAAGATTTTGAGCAAAGGTCATTAATTTATAGTAGCTGAAACCTAGGACTGCATGCTTGAATTACCAAAATACATGAGCAATAAGACAAATAATAGGTACTTATAAAATAATGGTCTACTATTAAGACTATAAACTTTCTGGGTTTGGGATCCCAGTTGTAGGAGGGCAGCAGCCAGCAATGCGGGAGGTTGGGTACCTGGAGGGGCACTTTAAAAAGCAGACTCAATGGAAATAAAGCATCAGGTCAGTGCCATGACCTGAGCTGCTGCTAAGACAAACACCCACCTGTGCGCCACAGAATGTGAGGGTTTGTGGAACAAGCCACTCACTCTGCAGCCTCTCCGTGATCTGTGTTGCAGAAAATTTTTCAGGTGCCTGAAGTAATGACTTCAATTGGTCTCTGAGCTCCAGGTGAAATGAGAGAAAAACGTCATAGGGCGTCTAGTGAATTCTGAAAGGGACTTTCAAAGTACTCTTTGTCTCAGTCAAATTCATTTCCTAAGAGAAAAAACAACAAGAAATTGGCCATTACAACACCTGCAGCTAGAATACTATGTAAGAATAAAGCATAAATGAAAAGAAGAATTTTCTTTTCCTACATTCAAACAAAACCGTACTAACACCAGCAAGCGCTATGTTTGCAGATTGAATTTTCTAAAGATACATTTCCTGCTGCTAAATAAGATCTATTGAATGAACAATTACCAATGTTACCTCTTTTTGAAGACGTAGACTGTATTCTTATGTAATTTCTCAAGTCTAATGGATGCAGGTATCTACCAAACTGATGGAAAAGGATTTTTCAAAAAATAATTTCTACTTCACAGTTTGACATTTCATTTTTGTGAAATAAGAGAGTTGGATCTAATTTTAGATGCTGAAACTTGAACATTCTCTGAATCTTGTTGATGCTTTTTTTCAGTTGTAATTGGCAGAATGTATGTATTTGTAGCCACTGTACCACTACAATTATTCACTTATTGTCCCCCCAATTCAATTATTCAACTGTAGCCATTGTCCCACTACATTAGGTGGTGGGATAGCGTTATATTTTAGGGAGTGCTTTGACTGCCTAGAACTTAATGTTGGACATGAGAATGTGGAAAGTTTATGGGTAAGAATCAGGGGGAAGGCCAATGAGACAGATATCTTGGTAGGAGTCTGCTACAGACCACCCAACCAGGATGAAGACACTAATGAGACATTCTTCCAACAACAAGGAGATGTCTCACATTCCCTAGCCCTTGTTCTCATGGGGGAATTCCACTTACCAGATGTCTGCTGGAATTACAACACAGTGGATAGGAAACAATCCAGGAGGTTCTTGGAGGCTATGGAAGATAACTTCCTAGTGCAGCTGGTAAGTGAACCAACTAGAGGCTACGCCCGGCTGGGCCTGCTGTTCATCAACAGAGAAGGACTGGTGGGCAATGTAGGAACTGGAGGCCATCTTGGACACAGTGATCATGAGATGATAGAATTTTCAATTCTTGGAGAGGAAAGGAAGAGGGTCATCAAAACTGTTACCCTAGACTTCCAGAGGGCTGACTTTGACCTGTTTAGGACACTGGTTGAGAGGGTCCCTTGGGAACCAGTACTGAAGGGCAAAGGGGTCCAGGAAGGACGGACACTTTTCAAGAAGAAAGTCTTCAAGACAGAGGTGCAGGCCATCTCCTTGTACCAAAAAGTAACCAGCGAGGAAGAAGACCAGCCTGGCTCAATAGGGAAATTTTGTGTGATCTCAGAGAAAAAAAGAGAATTTACCAACTTTGGATGAAGGGACTGACAACTCATGAGGACTACAAGGAACCTCCATCCTTTCTTGGGTGCAGGGGAAAACCTTGTCACAAAAGATGAGGAAAAGGCTGAGGTACTTAATGCTTTCTTTGTCTCAGTCTTTAACAACCAGACCAGCTGTCTTCAGGGTACTCGGTCTCCTTAGCCAGAAGACAGAAATAAGGAACAGATTGAAGTTCCCGCAATCCAGGAAGAAACAGCTCCACAGTGCTGCTCCACTTAGACATGCACAAGTTTGAGGTCAGATGGATTTCATCCAAGAGTACTGAGGGAGCTGGCAGAGGAACTCTTAAGGTCCTCTACCACTCTTTGTGTTCGGCCATCCAGCCAGTTCTGGACCCAGCAAGGGGTACACCTATCCAGGCCATGAGCAGCGAGTTTCTTCAGGAGAATGTTGTGAGAAACTGTGTCAAATGCTTTACTGATGCATGGACAGACTGGTCCAGAATCAGTTTTGAGGAGAGTGGTTAGTCCCAACTTCAAACCAAAGTAGCTAGTCATTGTACTCTATGCTGAACTAAATGGAATAAAACCCATGATTTTACAAGCATTTATGACTTCCATATAGCAAATATGGTCTTAAAACACTAGTATGGTCTGGATTTGCACAGTCACCACCTGATGTTTTCAGACAATGATTTATACAATCAATTTTTAGGACAGCAATTGCAGCACCTATGCAGCCACTTGAATAAGTTTATGCAACTTAATAAACATTATGAATGTAATAATGAATGGAAAAGGCAAGTCTTTGGCCACATAGTAAATAAATCCCTGAATTGTCAGAGGTTAATTATAGATCTTTTTCTGAAGATGAAATTGTAGACAAGTCACTTCATTTATTTTCTTTTCCTTTTGGCAGAATAATAATTTATATCACTTCAAGTGATAAGTTTCTGTTTATAAAGAGTTTTGTATAGGAACGATGTATTATTATTCTTTTAATAGTAATGTTTATCAATAATATACTTTGAGTGCACAGTAATTGCTTTAGAGTGCCACATTGGCAATACAAAAGAGAATTTTTTGAGATTACTTCTTTTGTATGCAGTATAATAATTGCATATAATTAGGACCAAAACCACTGCAAAAGTCTGAATGGACTGTTTTTACTTCCGATGTTCAGATTTGTAATTACCAAAAATAGAAGTATTTCCTGTCTTTAATTTTTTTCTCCCTAATTTTATCCTACTTCTTTTTTTTTGCTTAGTAACTAAATATATGTAATTTTAAAATAATTATACTGTTTTGGGGAGTATAATCAGAAAACAGAACTTTGAAGAATCCATTGCTGAAAGACAATCACATACTGATAATATATGTGCATTTAACATTTTCATGTTGCATTTCTCCATTGTGTACCACCATAGCTGGATTTGTGGATCTATGTATTAAGCTACTCCTTTGCTATTTCACTATTTCTTTTCCAAAGGAGTGATATGAACATCCGTTTTCTTTTGCAGTTCTTCTGTACGCACCTCCTCTCAAAAGAACACCCGCAACCTCTTAACTTATTTCCTCTTCTTTACCTTTCAGTTATTGAAGGGATAACCCATTTTCTTGAAGCTTTTTCTGACTTTAGTGATTTTTAACTTACCCCAGTCTTCTCCTGCAATGACATCCTTTCACTTGTACCAGTCAGCAGTTGGAAAATATGGTTTCTTTTATTTATACCATTTCACCTCAGATTTCCCTCACGAATAGTAAGAAGTGCAAAACTCATTTAATTTTCCCACTATATCCTGTTCACTTTGTATTAAGTTTCTCCCTAATCCCTTAGTGGTCTAATTATTTCACTTTTCAGCCCTTTATCTCTTTCCCTTTATATATTTAAAGAATCTTATATTGTTTTTAGTCACTCCCAAGGTAATAATTCCCTTTTTATTATATTTTTATGTTGCAGCATTTTTAAGACACTGACATCCATTCTCCTCTACTTCTTTTATTACTTTTCTAGGATATTCATTTACACAGCTCAGATACATTTTCTTCTATTTTCTCTGGTGCCTCTCCCTCTGGGACAGCCTCTTTTTTAAAGTTGGCCCTGAGCAATTATAATACAATTAGAGAGAAGCCAACTTCAGTAAAATTTTAATTTCCCCAAAATATTGCCTTCCTTCCTTGCAAATGTATGGCAGAGATTTTTTTTCTCTCTTCTCTTAGTCGGGAGAAGACAGGTCAAAATACTGAGTTACAGGATTTCCAGGGCATGTAGTCCCAGAAAGAGCCATGTGTCAGGCAGGTACATGCTGTCTTTCTGCCCAATGCCACTCCTGGGAACACCTCGTTCCACAAAACAACCACTTTTCATGTATTATATTCCATCTGCTACCCTTCCTGTCTGACTTCCAGGCAGCACACTTTAGGTTTCTTACGATCACAGATGTAATATTCTCAGCATGTTACTTCTGCTTGCAATACCAAATTTGGCCCAATAAAATATAAAATACAGTAACCATATGATGTAGATTTGCTGTTTTACTTAGATCAGTAAAATTAAGAATTTCATACTAAGTATATTTCCAGAGTGATAAAACTAATACAGTCAAAGCCTATGTGTCTCTCACTATATTTCTCTGCACATTTATAATCTTATAACCATATAATTAAATATGTATAATAGGCACAGATTTTTCATAATCGTGTGTATACTTTCACTGGAGCTAGTTTGAACTTTGTGATTCAGAAAGCTGACAAGCAATATGAACAAATATTACATTCCTGGTACATTCATTTTCCTTTCCTGTATTTTAGCATGTCAAACACAATTTATAGTGTAGGTGGCTGAAGTCTGTCTTGCTAAGTTAAGCACCAACTTATCCTGATCTACCTAAAAAGTATACAGAGTAAAACAAGTAAACTGTATTTGGGTGCTTTGGTTTGGTTTCAGTGAGGCTATCTTTAGTAGGGCCACAAAAATGATCAGAGGGATGGAACTGTTCTGTTGTGAGGAAAGGTTGAGGGAGTCGGGGTTGTTCACCCTGGAGAAGAGAAGGCTCCCAGGCACACCATGTTTAGGCCTTCCAGTACTTAAAGGGAGCCTATAAGAAAGATGAGGACACATTTTTAGCAGGGCCAGTAGCAGTAGAACAAGGTTTGATGGCTTTAAACTACAGGAGGAGAGATTCACAGTACATATTAGGAAGAAATTTTTTACACTGAGGGTGGTGAGACAATGACACAGGTTGCCCAGAGAGGTGGGAGTTGCCCAATCCCTGGAAACATTGAAGGCCAGGTGGATGAGGCTCTGAGCAGCTTGATCTAGTTAAAGATGTCCCTGCTCACTGCACAGGAGTTGGACTTGATGAACTTTAAAGGTACCTTCCAAGCCAAACTACTCTGTGATTCTATCATCTTTCCTAGGGTTTTCAAAATTTTTGGCTGCGTAGTTTGAGTTTGAAAGGAGTTAGAGCAGGCACTTTTTGAGCAAAACCTTAGAATTATTGTGTAGATTGCCATTAATTAGTCTGGGTGGAATCCAATCACTTCCTTAATCTCTAAGTGAGAGAGTTTTGCTTGGAGCACTACCAACATTCTCTATCTGCAGGTATTTTTAGTATTATTATATTCTTTCCCTCATAGAAATTAGAATAAAAATAATCTTAACCTCTGTTAAACAAGACTAATAAATATTCTTTAAAATACAGATTTGATTTCCCCAGTTCATTCAATGTAGAGCCCTAAGAATTTTTAATATTCATCACTGGTTGAGGCAGGTAATTGCTATAGCAAAGGGAAAGATCCCTACAGGCTTACCGTGCTTAATACCTGTATGATGCACGTGTGATTCAGGGCTTAGACTCCATATCCAGCACATGGCAAATAAAAAGCATGGGAAAAGAGGTGAGATGAAAGCATTATCACTTGTATTGCCTTTCATGTTCATGCAAGATTCTAGGGTTTCAGACTTTGCATGAAGCTAATAAGCATGCTATTATTTATTAACATCTATTTGTAACACATTCAAGTGTTTCAGCAGATGGGCTTCCAAATAATTTAAGAAACACAAAGGTCTTTGTCTAAGCTATTCAAACTCACTCAGTTACCTAGCACAGGCAAGGTGGTTCTGACTGGATGTGTCATGGGTGAAAAATACTGTTTGAACACTTTTTACAGAGGGAAAAGCAGGAGATAAACAACCCTGGCTCATATTGCTTCCGAAAACATTACCATGGTGTTTGGAATTGGCTTATGAAAAGACTTTAGGACTGTGTCAGGAAGGACTTGAGTTAGGGTTGCTGTTTTAATTTGCAACCTGAGAAACTGGGTTTTGGTTATATGAAACAAAGGCAAATCAAAGAATCAGGAGATGGCTTTGTCTTTGAGCAGTAACGTGTGTATACTGTAACACATCTCCACCAAAACTGGAGCAAGCCAAAAACTGGACTGGTTTCTGTGGGTGTTTTCAGTGATCACAGTGAGTTCTGGGCTTATTTCTGGGAGCAGGGCAAGTGGATGAGAGTAGTATGTTAATTGATTTATTGTCTATACTTATTGTCTATCCAGGGAATAAGCCAAGTGTCACAGTTAGATATGATGATATTATTTTCTTGTGTTTAGAACTGTTTTCACACAAATAAAAATGTAACTTCTATGAGTTTATGAGTTGTTCCTGGATAATTCTGGGGGTGCTTGCATGTACAGAAGAGCTCCATTGGGTGATGACGTTTCAATCTGATTCCTTAGAGTAAGTAGAGAAACACAGCTCAGACAGAACTCATGAGAGGAGTCTTAGTAACTCCAACAGTCTTAATGAACACAGCCTCCCTGGGATATGTTTTCCCAAATAAGATATGTATTATTATTTGAGGATTTGTAATGGCTGATTTTTGAAGTGATTGATGGTAGAAGGGATTGAATGACACGTGAACTTTAAGAAATGTCATAGTCAATGTTTAGAAATCTAAATTTTTGCAGTAGTGTCAAAATTGGTAGATAAAAAATTAATATATTTAAATTGGAAAACATGATCTGCCTTAGAGCTGCTGACAGAAACGTCACATCAGCCGTGTTTTTGTGAGTTCCAAAGTCAGCTTCATTTATGTGAGAAGTTTAGAAACTGGCTCATTTTCTGGTACAAAATAGAGTAATTTCTAGATACACTGGTGAAAGAAGATTACAAATTAACTTGGTAGATAGCATAATGCTCAAATCTCCCTGTTTAAATTACTCAACGGGCAAAAAGGAGCCTTTTTTGATGATTCTAGAGGAACAAGTCCTCTGTAAGTCTATGCTTACAGAACATCCTCATGGATGAAACTGGAAGTTTGCCCCAGGTCAATATGCAATTTGAAAACACCAGAATGTTATGAATTTTAATTAACTTTCTCTTCTTTCTCTGGTGCTTTTCCTCTCTGTTTTCTTTCTGCTCATAATGATTAAAAGGCAAAATCCTTCCCCAGTTCCATGCTTAGGAATGTTTCCTGATTTTTTTTCATTAACTTCTACTGTGCAAACATGTTTAATTATTTATCTGCTTATTTTCACAGGAAATCCTACGGAGATGTACATCTTGTTTGTAGGGATGTCATGTCAGCAGGAGCTGAAAAATGCAGTCATCCATTCTTAAGGGAATAAAACTAATGCATTCTCCAATTTGTTTACTGGTAAAGGAAGAATATTTCAGTTTAGGGTAAAATTTGAGGCCAGAGACATACTGAATCAGCTGGTACCTCTCATATAAGCTTCACAGTCTGCTAAGTGGGGAGTTGGAAACTACTTCTTTAAAGACTGTGTGAGAATGCTGCTGCAGTACATGGATGTAATTGTCTGTGTTCATGTTTATGTGTGGAATATAAATCACAAACGTGATTCTGTTGTATAGGCCAAGCACTCTGGGTTACAGTGGTTAGTGTGGTAGCCTGCTTTATCTACTGACTCATGGAAACCAATTTTTTCTACCCAAAAAGATACTCACTGTCTCTGCAAATGATTTCATGCCCACCTCTGCAGCTCTTGTGGGACAGGGAAAAGATAAGGAGTAGACAAGGTCTTTGGGAAGCACTCGGCCAGCACAAAGGTATAGTTTGACAATGGAAGAGTGTTTGGGATTAGAGTCTTGAGGCACTCCATGTTACATGCTTAATTAAAAGCCACTTGAATTCAGCAGGAATCTCTTTAGTTCTGTCTACAGGACTTTGGCTTCTGGGGCTTCAGTTTAGGTTTGAGTTCAAAGAGCCAGATGGCTTAAGACAGTTGCATCCACACTGACCACAACAGCACTTGACCCTTCCCATGTCCCAGATCACTTTCCCTGTGCCAGAGCTCTTGAGTCACTCTAAAGACTAAAGTCACTCTAAAGAGTGACTCAGTCCACTCCAGACAAAATCCAGCCTCTGAGTCAAATCATGTTTGTGTGGACAGTCAAGGAGTTTGTCTTGGGCTGCAGGACCATGGAATTATCAGGTGAAGATAACAGTGATTTCAGTTGGCCCTGGGTCAAGCTTCACAGAATCACAGAATCACAGAATCACAGAATTCTAGGGTTGGAAGGGACCTCGAAGGATCATCTAGTCCAACCCCCCTGCCAGAGCAGGGTCACCTAGAGTCCATCACACAGGAACACATCCAGGCGGGGTTTGAATGTCTCCAGCGAAGGAGACTCCACAACCTCTCTGGGCAGCCTGGTCCAGTGCTCTGTCACTCTCACAGTGAAAAAGTTTTTCCTGATATTCACATGGAACCTCCTATGCTCCAGTTTGCATCCATTGCCCCTTGTCCTATCATTGGACGTCACTGCAAAAAGCTTGGCTCCATCATCCTGACCCTCACCCTTTCCATATTTGTAACCATGGATGAGGTCACCCCTCAGTCTCCTTTTCTCCAAGCTAAAGAGCCCCAGCTTCCT
Organism: Aegotheles bennettii; assembly: GCA_013398125.1. NCBI lineage: Eukaryota > Metazoa > Chordata > Aves > Caprimulgiformes > Aegothelidae > Aegotheles > Aegotheles bennettii. Next base: position 56,789 of record VZRW01001676.1, read on the forward strand.
CAGCCTTTCCTCATAAGGGAGATGTTCACAAAGGTTGGTTGTTAGTATTTGGTAAATATCTGCATTTGGTGCTGACAAATCACCTATTTGTGATTTTGTTTTAGGCACTTTGTTAAGATTGTTGTTGGCAGAAACTGATACAGCTCCTGTTGGCTTTGCAGTTCTGCCTTATCTGTGCTTTTCCTCACACAAGGCGTAGAAATAGACAGGATGAGGTATAGGTAACCTGTCCTATCCTCATAGGCTTCAGAAAGAGATGAGACACTTCTAAGGATAGTTTATAATTGTTCATTGGGATCCATTCATAAGGATGTTAAATGTCTGGGATTCAAAGCTTCATGACAGGGACCTTTATCTAATTGATAGGACTGGAAAAAAAAGAAGTCTTACTGCTTATCATCCCATCCCACTGTGGGATATTACATTCCATCATGTCCTAGACACTGTCAGAGAGATCCCATGTGATACTAATGAGTGCTCTGTGCTACTCTAGCACACAGTGAAATTCCCTCTTCATTTTCTTTCAACTTCTTGGCATTTCTGATGTCCCAAATACCATTTATCCAAAATACACCAAGTGTAGTACATCTACTGCTCTTCTCCCTACCTATATTCCAAGTTCTGGTTCTGACCCAAGCCAGGACACTGAATATGTGGAATATCATCATAAACAAAGGAAGCTCATTGACCCTTTCCAAATTCAAAAGAGATCCTGGTCCAGATGCACCTGCCCTGAAACAGACCGGGGCTCATCCAAACTGTGGTAAATATTGGGGTTTTCTGGCCACTATGACCTGAAAACTTTACTCCCAGTGCTTCCCTTGCCCTTTTCACACCCTTGGCTCCAGCCAATCAGAACTGACCCCAGGTCAGACTCAACTGGGTATAATTGGAACCCACCAGAGACCCTTTGGTGAGGGTTCTTTCCCTTTGGGACAGGGGCAGCACCCAGGGAAACTTCCCAAGGTTGAGCACCCTCATCCCCACTTTGGTGAGTGAATACTTGTGTCTGTATCCTTGAGCAACCACCTTGAGTGGGAGGTTTCCCCTTTTGTGAGTGAGTGTGTGAACACTTTGGGTCCTCTTTCTACAAGGACTATTCACAAAGCTTAGGAATTCTTAAGTCAAGTTGTGTAGCATTATATTCCTGCCTGACACCTGAATTTGTGGTTTACTTTGATTCATCAGAGTGCTGGGTAATTTTTGGTTGGAATAAATCCCTATTTTGAGTAGCTGCCCTGTCTTGTTTGTGGGTATCTCCTCCTGGTGTCTGGGCTTGTGGTTTGCTTTGGCGTGTTGGGGTGTTTTGAGAGACTGCTCTGTCTGGTTTGTGGGTGTCTCTGTGACAAAGATTCAAATAATTATTCAAACAGTGCTCTTGAAGTACTTTATCCTAATCATGTAATCAATTGTAATTACAACCTGCAGGAGGCTTTTTAGTTAAATGCTCTATTTGTATGTTGAGGCTTAACTGAAGGCTTTTTTCACCATTAAAAATGCAGAAAAAATATAGAGGTTCCTCAAGACTTTACTAGAGTATTGTATATGAAGTAGATCTGGGTCAGACAATCAGAGTGCAGACAAAGCCAGTTGCAACCAACAGCCCGTAACTCAAATATTGACATTTGGAATTAAGTTTGAAATTAGTTGCAGTACATAAGAATAAGCCGTTTAGTGATTCTGGATTAGGACACACCCAGGAGGAAATTGGGTTGGTTCTTTGGGAGTAAATATAATGAAAAAAAGAAGATGAAAGACAGACTTAGACTACAAAACTGATGACTGTCTATCCCAAAACTAATGGTGTACTTAAAATTATTTCCAAAATGGAATGAGAGGAAGAAGAGAGATTAAACTCTCTACAGTGTGTAGTATTGACTTTTTTTGTGTGTGTGCTGTGAACCTTTATGAAAGCTACATCTGCTCCCATTTGTATGATAATTTTTTTTTGGCATTTAAAATTTGGCTTTTAAAAATCATTTTCTCTCTTTTCCCTTAGAGTGAGAAGCTGAGATATAAAGCAGGTGCTGTACAGAACTATGAGAGCATCTGAGTTAAATTAGAAATAAAATTATCTCAAAGGAATAACTTCAGTCATCATAGAAAGTGAGTGTCAAATGCCAAGCTAAGTCATGTTAATAAAATTTGAACCCATATTGCCAGATTAAGTATCTTTTTGTTTGGCTTTTTTGGTGTTATTTTTTTTTAGATTAGTCTGTCTTTTCCATTTTCCTTATCATGTTCTCTATTCCCTTCCAAGGCAGCCATTTCAGAGGCAGAAAAAAGATCTGATTCCTCCATGCATACTGCTGATACCCCCAGCACCTGAGACACAGAGACAGAATCTTTGAATAGAAAATAGATTTTCTCTCTTCATGTTTTTGGCTTTGCTAAATGGAAATGTCAGCAGTGCATTTGCAGGACTTGTTTCCATGAGTTCATAAAGATTGTAAGACCACAGACAATATGTACATTCAAAAGGACATCCAGGTGCCACCTAGCCTTGTTCAGTTGAGTTTCAGATATCTCCCCCCAGTGCACTGGGTACCTGTCTCAGAGCCCATCTGTGGAGATCCCAAAAGATCAGAAGTTAAAAGTGCCTGTGTTCTGGATGACAGGTAAATGTCCAAACATCTGCTGCTGTTTTTCCAGTTGTTTCTCAAACAGAAAAGATCTTCAGTTCAGAAAAAAAGGAAGATATGGAAAAATAGAGAGCCTAGGACTCAGGAAAAGCCTTCAGATGATAGTATTATATATTCTTTTCAGTGTTTACTGCAATGAAGTAGGAAGCTCCTACCTGTTTGATTTCAACTTACTTGTATTTTTGGTTCCATAGCAAAAATTCACTTTCTGGCATCCCAGAGAAAGCTGGAATGCATGAGCAACCACAATTTTCAAATTTATTATTCAGTGAGTCTGTATTTGTTACTTTTACAATGGCAGCAACATCTTATTCTGTTATAAATTGTAATGATTTTCTAAATCCACCATTCCATGAATTATTTTTTCAATTTAATGCACTTTTCCTCTCTTTTATAAAAAGAAACTACATTAAATAGGCTTGAGGAAAGGTGAGCAAATTTAAATAAAATTCAGATTGTTCTTTAAGGAAAATGCACCAGAAGTCTGACTACCTCAATCAGTACCTTAGTGCAGAAACTGGCATTTTGGATGAGGAGAGGAACAAAGAGAGGAATCCTTTATTCACACTCAGATTTACTGATTCTGGGGTAAGAGGTGATATGATGACAATAAAAATTAATTCACCTCCCAGAAAATATCTTCTGGATAAATCAATGATAAATCAACGTCTGATACAGATAAATCAAACTCCCTTACTTAAGAATAAAACTACATTGCAACCAGCATGGAATAAAACATAATTTTGTGAACCTCAGGGAGCTAAGAATTATTTTAGCCATTCTGAGTATGAATCCAAAGATAATTGGGTTAAACCCATAAAATACAAAATCAGAGTAATCAACAGGAAATGCTGTTGCAATCTAAAGTTCCTATCCACACTGCTGAGAAACCAAGTACATCTGGTTTCAGAATATCTGCTCTTTTTTGACAGATTTCAAACCTTCACAGAATGGTGTTACTTCCTAAAACCTAAGGTGTTTACAAAACTAAAGACCGCCTGTTCTGACTTAGTCAGGACCCTTTCGATTAAGGTTCCATACATAATAAACAAGCATTTCTGTATTATGAGGTCTCAGCCTGCTTGAGATACCAATCCACTTCCATGGAATAAAAAGGAATTACAGCAACAAGTGAAAGCAGTCCCAGTGTTGTAAGCTGCTCCTTGCTGCTGAACTTCAAGTGTTTGCTTTTGTGTCAGTGTTTTGCCATTTATAAATTGGCGTGTGGAGGGAGAACATATACCCAGCATTCATTGTATAATTATATGGAAGCAAGTTTGGACAGTTTAACAAGTGTTTATATAAAGCTGGCTAACTAATTCCCATTAAAGGACTTCAAATTCACAGAAAAGACACATATCACAGCTTTTCCCATCCCCCAAATGTCCATAAATCTTGGCTGGTTTGTATGTCAATGCAGATGAAACCATCCAGCTTTTGTGGCTTCATCATCATCCAAAGCTGAAGTACACTGTCATACCTGACTGGGTTTTAAAATACACAGTTAAATAAAATCCAGTAGAAGCAGCTCTCTTCTATCTCTATAACAGAGTGTTTTGGGGGCTACATGGCCACACATCCCTTCATACATTAATCTAAGCCCTGTCTGTGTACAGAGGTACCAGCTACTTTTCCTTGTGATGTTATAGTGATAATGCTTTGCATATTTGCATTTCTCTAAACTTACCAGCTTCACAGATCATGTGATTCTATAATAAGAATCTTCCTTTTTGCCTTGAAGAAAAATTTCATAGTCACAGGGGAAAAAAATAAAGAAAATAGCTGACCAGAAATTAGAAGTCAATAACAACAAACCTTCCTAAAAACAAGTAATCTAGAATTCTCCTCAAATTCCTAGGCCAGTTCTGCACTGCAATCAAATGAAAAAAAGAGACAAAATTGTTTTTAAATAAGTTTCTAAAAACACAGATGCTGACTTTGTTCCCTTTTGGTGAAATGTGTAATTTTTAATATGACAACATCACAAATGTTATCTATAAATTGACATCATTATGTAGAAGATAGTCTACAGCATTATGTAGAACATAGTCTGCAAAGATTTTTATTGGCATCTTATATGTTATTTATTAGAACATGTTAATGTTTATCATTTTTAATTAATATTGTACAGTGAAATACTGAAGTATTTCTTCAGAAGAAATTTCCTGTGAACTGTGATTTTTTTTCAAACAAAAAAACCCCCAAAATCACCAAACCAAAACTCCCTTCCAATCTTATCCATTTATACATTAAATAAAAATGAACCTACTCACTTCTCCCAAAATGAAAATTACTTTGCAAGGTTATGCTCTGAATGCTAAGTGCTAAGGACAGTGCTGAAGAGTTTGCTATCCATTTCTGTTTCAAAAATCAACATTTTTCAGGCTGATGTAAACAGGCATTTCAGAGAAACTGGGGTTTATCTCCTTCATTTCCTTTGAAATGAATGTACTGAGTTACAACAAACCCAAATGTCTTGATATTTTTGGATTAAACAGACACAGTTTCAAGCTATTAGAACAAATGCTGTGTTCTATATATATAGAAGTGTACTTTTAGCTGTATCCTTTCACTCTCTCCAGAGACCATACACCATATTGAGCCTAATATTTAATTTTTTACTGAAAGATAAAAGCATAGAGCACAGCAGAGGCTGGCTTGTATTTAACTCTTTAAAGACTGGTTGAGGTTTGGCATTGCTGTAGAGAAGTCAATAATCATTTTTATGAAATGTTTCTGAAGACAACCATGGAGTTACTAAGGAGGGCCCGAACCCTTAGAGGAGCACTTTCAGCAGTTGTTACACCCAATACCTGTGGTGGGTGTGCAGTGGGCAGCAAGCTTGCAATGGGGAATGCACAGTGCTTCTGTACTCCACACCATATACTATTGCTCACCTCTGCACTCAATAGCTGTGACATGCCTCTGTTGTGTTTGGCTGGTGATACAGGCTACTGAGGGCTGGGTAGATCAGCAGCTCTAACACTTTGGGGACTAACATAGAATCATAGAGTCATAGAATCATTATGGTTGGAAGGGACCTCCAGGGTCATCAAGTCCAACCTTTATCCCATCATATTCCTAACCATTAGACCATCAGACCATGGCCTCGAGTGCCTCATCAACCCGTTTTTTGAACCCCCCCAGGGACGGTGACTCCACCACCTCCCTGGGCAGCCCATTCCAGTGCCCAACCACCCTCTCAGTAAAGAACTTCTTCCTAATCTCCAACCTAAACTTCCCCTAACGGAACCTGAGGCCATTTCCTCTCGTCCTGCCATCAGCAATTCGGGGGAAGAGACCAACACCAGCCTCACTACAACCTCCCTTTAGGTAGCTGTAGAGGGCAATGAGGTCTCCTCTCAGTCTCCTCTTCTCCAGTCTAAAAGCTGCAACTTTCCCTCCCTAATTTCAGTACAGTCTGTGAGCTCATTGACTGGCTAAACAGTTCTACTCTTACCATTGCAAAGAGGTGAGGTAATTTAGCATGTTGAGCAGATACCACCACAAGGTTCCCTTTTACGATTACGTGGAGAACAACTTCATTCTGCTTACGTCTTCAAGGTCAGAGCTCAGGCACCTTTGAGATGATTGCTCATTGCTTTGACCTCTCACAGCAGAAGTTGTTTCAGCTCTTTCTGTCAAAGCCCACAAAGATCAGGAAGAACACATGTCGCATGGGGTACATCCAGGTCTATTTGGTGACCTTTCAGTGTTTTCAGCACAAACCCCAAAACATGGGAAAACCTCTGGGATTGTGTGTTCTAACTAGTTGCTGAGAGCTCAGTACTGGGAAGTTTTAAATTCTTATTTTCAAGCTCTGCAATGTTTGCTGTTAATTGCACTCTCCTGCTCAATGAGGGACATTGTGCTGAAAATGGATCTGGGTAATAATTAGGGAAGATTCAAACTATACTTAAAGTATCTCACCGTGCTTTGTTTTATGTCTTTGTTTTATACTCTGCAATGTCTAATCCAAAGATTAAAATACATTTTGTAAAAGCAGAATTAACACAAATATAATCCTATATTCCTGATAGCTCATTGATTATAAGCTCAGATTCAAAAACATTGTAGTAAGTCTTGGGAGAACATTTTCAGGAGTTTGTGGGTTTGTCATAGCTGCTTTTACATCAGTCCTTTGCTGCTCCTAAAAAAAAATTGCAGTGTTGTCCAGAAATACCTAATGAGTGTGAAACTGCTGAAGTATGTCATCAACACAACACTGCAGATCCCAGGCTGCTCTATTTTATCTAGATTATTGGGGTGCTTTAGGGCTAATGGAAAACATCCATTAATTGTGAGAATTGCTTTATGGCAATGTGCTCTAAAAGGAGCAACTTATTTCATTTTAATTTACTTCTGGTGTTTGATCTGTTAAGATTCACATTTTCCAAATTTCATCTGCTGCCCTGAGGGATGTAAGTGCATTTTAAACCAAAATGATGTCTGGATTTTTTTTATGTGAACCACAAGACCAGGTTTCAATTAAAAAATACGAAGTAGCTTGAGACTAAGAGTAAAATCACAGGCATTGGTAACCCAGAATGTCAGCTGGCAGCCAGGGGAAATGGTTCATCTAGTGACACTGGTGCATCTTTCTGCTGGGGTTGTGTGGCAAGGTTTGGCAGCTGGAGGGGTGCTGCAGGGGCAGCCCCAGTGAGAGGAGACTGGGGCTATCCCACGATGGACACAGCTGGTTCCAGCCATCTCCCCTGGATCTGCCATTGGCCAGGGCTGAGCCCAGCGGTGAGGCTTGCAGCACCTCTGTGGTTATATATCTAATAAAGTGTAAAAAACACCTCTCAGCTGTAAGAAAGGAAGAAGAAAATGTGAGAGAAGCAACTCTGCAGACACCAAGGTCAGTGTAGAAGGACAGGGAGAAGGTGTTCCAGAAGTCAGAGCAGAGATTCCCCTCCAGGCCATGGAGAAGACCATGAGGCAGGTTGTCTCCCTACAGCCCATGGAGAACCATGGTGGAGCAGAGGTCCATGCCAGACTCTATGCCAGAGCAGGTAGATGTGCCCTGGAACAAAACTGCAACCTCTGGAGAGCCCTCACAGGAGCAGGTTCCTGGTAGGATCCGTGACCCATGGAGTGGACCCCATGCAGGAGCAGGTATTCTGACAGGACCTTTGGCCTGGGGAGGACCCACAATGAAACAGTCAGTTCCTGAAGGACTGTATCCCATGGGAAGGACCTCATGCTGGTGTAGGAGAGAAGTGTGTAGAGGAAGGAGCAGCAGAGATGAAATTTTAGTGACTGACCACAACCCTCATTCCCCATCCCCTGCACTCCTCAGGGGAGGAGATAGAAGAGTCAGCAGTGAAGCTGAGCCTGGGGAGAAGGGAGGAGTGGGTGAAAGGTGTTTTTAGTTTTGTTTTGATTTCTCACTATCCTACTCTGTTCTTCCTTGGCAATAAATTAAATTGATTTTTCCCAAGTCAAGCCTGTGACAGTAATTGCTAAGTGATCTCCTGTCCTTTTCCTGACACGAGCTTTTTAATGAAATTTTCTCTCCTGTCCTGTCAAGGAGGGGCAGTGAGAGCAGCTGGGTGGGTGTCTGGCAGTCAGCCAAGGTCAATCTACCACAATCTTCTATTTTCTGTTTCTTGGGAGAGACAAGATTTAATCTCGCTGAAATGCTGAGCATCTGGTTGGTGTGACACATGTGACTGTAGCTGTGCTTGGCAGGATGGGCTTTCTTTCTTATTTCCCACTGACACTGCCTTTCTTGAGCTGGGCTCTTTTCTTGCAGACATGATGTGAGCACCACGTAAGGCTGAGTCATCTTCAAAGAGTGATTTGTTAGTGGTTAAGACTTTTTGAGATTTCCTGTGTTACACAGCAGCTGTCACCTGGGTTGTATCACCCATTGCTGGTTTTCTTCCCATGTGGAATCCAGCAGAGAGGGAGATTTGGGATGGCCTAGGCAATCTTCAATTTTAATTGCAATATTGCAGCCTGTTATTTTCAAGACACATTTACTCAGCTGATTTAAAAATAGATAAAATAATGACAAAATATAAAAGGTACCTTTTTTTGGTTAATATAGTGGCTTAGTATAGAAAATAATAAAGTGAAAGATGGGAAATGGAGGATGGAATGCTTTTGTTCTCAAAATGCTCTGCACTGAAAAGCTTCCCATCCCAAATTTTTACCTATCCATTGTATCTATCCAAGGTGCAAATTCTGTTGTCTCCTATACAGTTTCACAAAATTTGTGCCATAGCTCTTTGGCTGGTTTTTGGTCTGTGTTTTCTCATTTTCCCTCCTTTACACAGTGTTTCTATTTATGTAACTAGTTTCTTAACAGATACAAGAAATTGTTTCAGAGATGCTTTTGTAGCTTGAGCTTTAAAATTCCATGTATATTCTACATAAATCTTGCAGGTCTTGGCATGATGTCCTTTGTAGTGTAGAGATTGTGACCCATCTGCAAGGTTTTTTTAGTAGTGATGTTCATGAGGTATCTTTCTAGGGGATTTCTCTAAGTCCATTTAATTAACTACACAGATCTCCTAAGGCTGAAAAGACTGGTGCCGTTGAATGAACCCACCTTGCTCATTGTGGTTAAATCTACCACCAAGAAGAAACAGCCAGCCTTCCCAATATGACTTTGTCTATGAGCTGTTGGTGTACCTTTTAAAAAAATTATTATTATTATTGTTATAATCTTTACAAAATGGTTTAAAATCAACATGTTTATAACCTAAATTAACACTGTACCTGCTTTTATGTTGTATTTACACCATTTTTTTCCAAACATTAACAGGGACTCTTTGAACTTCTCTCTCTCCATTCTCAGAGCTATAAATGAGGCAGTGTTTTTGCTACGGTATTGAACAGAGTGTTTAAATTAAAGGAGGCTGCTGAGAAATCAATCTGTATGCTGTCTGATGGTTTTTTGCTAGCTTTCACTTATCTGTTGATGTTTCCAATTCTCCTCTAATGTCAGTAAATGACACTGTGTAGCATCCTTAACAAGTGATCTATACCTTCATCTCAAGATCGAGGAATTTATTACTTTTAATTAGTTTAACTGCTTACTCAACAAGCTTCTTTCTTTCCAAGCCTTTTTCTTTCTAGCAAAACAAAAAAATGAAATAGGAGAACCAACTTTGCATTTTAATTATGTCAATAACATGCAATTTTCTGGTCTTTTCTCCTTCCCTCTAGTTTAATTAATTTTAAGCAAGTAATAAATTGTCATAGCTTTCAGTTCAGTTCCTAGCTTCAAAATTAATACACTTCATTCGATGAAATTAGATTTGAGATCTGTTATCATCTCCATGAGCTCAAATTCCTGGCTAGAAATCAAAATGCAAATATTTCACAAGGAAAACAGCTCAATACTCTGTGCTAATGGTGATCAGTGTGGCCTGGGATATTACTATAGTTGGACACATTCTACCTGTACATGATTCATACCATATCTTCCCAACCCTGTCACTCCCACCGTATTGTCCTGAGTACTACTCCAGTACATTCTTGTGGGAGCAGTCCTCTCTGCTTTTTGCAGTTGTGCCTGAGATCAAAATGAGACAATTCAACCAAAATATGCCTTTGTCCTTCAGAACAGCTAAGTGGACTAAACTCTGGTGACCAGCACAGAAGATCTCAAGTAGGTGGTGTTTTCTGTGCTACAAGGTCAGCCAGAGATGAAATACACATGTCAAAATCAAATGGACGTTTATTTTTTCCTGCTTAAAAGACATTCTCAGAGCATTTTCCAGCTGCAAAGCATGTTGATGGGGGTTTTTTTTGAGGGAAGGATAGACAGGAAACTATAGTAGAAGTTGTGAGAGGTTATTTCCCAGAGTCTCCTAAACTTTGATGGGTGTCTCAGGGCGATATTTCAGAGGAGCCATTCTGTCAACATCTTTTGTTTCAAAAGTCACTTTTGTTAGAGTGGCCAGACACTACCTGGGAGAAGCTTCATGGGTGCAAGCTATTTGTGTTCTTGTAATTATTGCAGGAAAAAAATCATTTGCACGATAAGTTTATATTAAATACATGTTAGTCTTATTTGTAGTGAAAACTTCTCCTCGCTATTTCCTCCTCCTTCCATCCCCAATTCTATAATGGTTACCAGTTTCAATGGCCTAAGTGTTTCACATGTACATAAATCAGTTCAGTCCCTCAAACCTTTAATAAAATGATTGGAAGATGTAGTTACATTATTAGGGATTCAGGTCTATCATCTTCCATTAGATGCTCATTCACTTAAGAGAAACCAGAGAAATGGATATGAGTATGTAGCTCTTCTGTAGCAAACACAACAAAAAAATACAACCTAGGAAAGCAAGAAATAACTATGCATTGGTCTCCAGTGCAGATGACTTTGCACTAAGTTTCTCATGTTCAGTCTTTATCTTTGTCGTATCCAAGAACATCTGCAAGTGTTTTTTAACTTGAAACATTTTTCAGGATTTACTGACATAGGTTCCTCTTGCCATTCACTATTCCTAGCAAGAGGGGTTTGAGAAGTCTTAAAAAAATTAGTAGGGAGTACTAACATTTTTAATAAGCAAAAACTCCCAGAACTCTAGTCCCTGACTGGGAAAGTCTGCAGCTGTATTTCTAATAAGCCAAGAGATAATTTTATGTGCTAAGAGCCAAGAAAGATCTTGTTACATCTAGAAAGAGGAGTCATTAAATTGGAGGTGTGAAACTTGGAATGTCAATATATTCATATCATGAAAATTTTCATTCTCTTAGTAAACTTCATCAGAAGAATGGATTAATGTTGGTTCATCTTGTGTGCTGGGGAAAAAAAAATCATAAGTCATTGTCCCAAAAAAGACGAGTAGCAATTGTAATAATGTGAAAGATTATTTTGACCTTTTCAATATTCATAATTTTGTTTGAGTGATGATAACTTTTCTGCTAAAAAACTTACTGTAACTTGTGCATATGAGTCCTGGTATAGTGTATCAGATTTTTATTTGTGGAAAAATATTTAAAAAGTTATAAATACTGCAATACTGAACTAGAATGGCATAAGGCCACTGTTCGGATGCCACTCACTCATAACTTCTGCTGCTTTAAGTCTTATCTTATATACTTCTAAAGTTTTGGAGCCTGACCCTGTCGAGGTCTGACCATTTTGCTCTGGTCCAGCGAGGGTCTGGGGCAGGCATGTAAATCTATACTAGTATAAGCCAGTAAGACATACATAGCTAGGTTTGCCCTTGGTGATCATTACTTCTGATGGCAGTCTCTTCCAAAAAATAAAAAGAGGTAAGATACAAATCTGTTAAACTGTGCTGCCTGAGAAAGTAGGAGACTCTTAAAGTATGGAGTGTAACAATGTATAACATTGGCATGCTAAGATGTAAGAAATAATGAACCTAATTGGAAAGACTGTGAGACTATTGAATTTAAATTAGAATTTTTTATTCCAATCGGTAACATCCTCTAGTGTTCCATGTGCTTAAGACATGTAAATCGCCATGCAGTTTGCAAGGGAAAGAAGTGTAATTGGCATTATTATAATGCTATCAGTATTAATTTATTATAATAAATGTTATCATGTTATTATATATGCTGTTCAATACTACAAATAGAAAAATGTAAACAGACAGGAAGCAAAAAGCTTGGAGCATGGATGTCTCCCTACCCCAGCCCTGCCCCAGCCAGGCTGAATGCTCTGCCTTTCACCTCGCACTGCTGAAGCAATTGAGCTCCTGTGGGAAAAGAAATGTCCATCCTGGGTCAAACCTACAGACTAGTCTGACTAAGGGCAGATAACTCTTCAGCAGGGCACCAATACTAGTTGTACAGCTCCAGATTTTACCATTTGACAGATAATGAGACAATTTGTAACAGTGAAACGAATAACACTGCAGCCTGTCCAAGTTCCAAAACTGGAATGAAAACTACTTTACTGAATAGTTGTTTTTCTATGCTAAAGAAAATACATTCTGCTCAGAACATGTTGCAAAGGTATTTTGTTCATGTTTTTGTTCTCTCACAACAAGATTGCAGGCAAATCCCATTTTCTTGCAAATGGAGTTACATGACATGTTTTTTTTTCTCCCTTGCTTCTGTCATTCCTCATTTGCACCAGAAATCTTATTTCCATTTCTTTCCATCCAGCAGGGCACTGTTATTTATCATTTTGCTTCCTGCCGATTATTGATTCCACCCTGCAGAATAGATTACAGTTGCTGGTTGAATTATTTTTTCCTCTGAGAACAGAGAAAATCTTTATAAAAAGAAAGTGTTTAGTAAGCTTATCTGCTGGTCCTTTCAATGTTGAGATTCAGGCAAGACCTAGCTGGAAATTCCAGGCTCTTCTTGTTGGGCTTTATTTCCAGTGAATGTACTGACAGCCGAGCCAGGAGTGTATTTCATCCACTAGTTGCAGCGGAGGTAATGTGTATCTTTATGTAGCTCTCTGAAAGAATTTCTGATTTTGAGAACTTTATCCTCAGTCACAGAAGTTTTTGAGAGATCAGGACTCTTTTTTTTGTGACAAAAATGTTCTTTGGCATCTTTTTTGACACAATTAGCTCAATTTTTTTGATTTTTGGGTTATATCACAGGAGATAAAAATGGTGAACCCCAGTCAAAAGCCTTGTAAATTGTAAGTTAGGAGTCAGCTGTGCTGTATGTGTAGAGGTAGTGTACTGGGGGCAGGTCATATGAAAAGAGGCTTGAAAATCTGAGGTTAATACAGGATTCACCTCAGTGTGCAGGGATAGGAAGAAAGCCACTGTCATCAAAGGTTTATATGATATAGCCAGTTTTGTTGTAGCTGTCAGCTACCTGGATGTAATACGAGTCTGGGTTATGACTCTCGTTAGGGTTAAGAGTTGAGGGAAGATGATGTGAAGGACACATTTTCTAATAGATTCTCCTTAGCTAACTCAGATAGATAAGAGTTTATCATGGGCAGTTGTTGCATTAAGTTGCACTTTGATTTAGGTACTTCCCATGTATTTGCAATTATAGCTTTGGTTTTGTACCCTGATCATGGCTGCAGGGTTTTGAACTGAGGGAAAGGTTCATGGGGTCTAAGCCTTTTCACATCTTTCAACGTATGGGTGTATAACCACTGGCTGAAATAAAGGCCAGGGTCTGGCTCATGGCAGAGCTTTGGTCTCCAGCAGTTAAGGAATCCATGTCACTGCTGGGCTCTTCAGTTAGTAAATTGTTTTATCTTGGTTGACATCTATGTTGTTTCTTCCATTTATTTTGTAGATGTTACTATTTACTGTATTGATACGATATTGGTTTGGGTCACAATGAAGGTAAGATTAGAGCAGCTAAATACAGAAGAATCAGTTTATACTTTTGGATGCTGCGTGACCATGAGAATTACAAATAGACTGGATGAAAGCCAAATCCTAATTTTTACTGTATTGATGAGGTTGCTGGCTCTACACTCTTTATGGCAAGGGTTTTAGAATTTAAAGTCTGAGGATCCCACGTTATTTGTGGATTCTGCAAATTCATCAGTGTTCAAATAAATCCTAGTATGGATTTAGGAGAAAGTTCTAGTATAGGTGTACAGATCTGGACTATGATACAAAAAAGTATCAAGGGTTAGGGCTAGGAAATAGAAAGGCTCTGTAGCCCAATTTTTTCCTATACACTTTCAGATTCCCTAAGGTAGAAAGAGGAACTAGAAGAGAGGGCAGTGATGCCTCTCAAATTTGATCAGCACTAAAATTAGATTAAGGAAAATCAGAGACTGAAGTTTTATTGCAACATTCTGCAAAGGCCTCACTGTTAGGGAATGAGTTGGTGTACTAAAATTCCAGATTGAGGGTTAGGGGGCTGGCTGGTATTATTTTAAGACAAAATGTTATCCTTCATTTCAATTTATTGATAAAGTTAAGGTTAATTTTTTAGGTATTGGACTCAAAATTGTGCAGTCAGTTTATATCACAGGTGGAAAAACCCTCAGAGGCAGCAGAAAGACTGCTGCTGATTGTCATCAAAGCCTTATATTTCTACTATAGCATGGTAACCTAAGACATTTTTGTTCATATTTAGGAGCACCTTACCAGATGCCATTGGGCCCTGAAAGTGAGGAAACGGGCTGTGCCAAAAATGATTAATGCCTTATGTTGCCTTTTATTGTAGGTTAATATTACCTGAATATAATTCTGGGTGGATTAGCATTTGGCAACCTAACCCTGAAGAGTGCCTTTTATTATTGAATTTCTTACACTTACAGAAAACTGGTTTCTATAAAAAACAGACAGATTTGCTGTTGCTTAAGAGAGGAATATTACCCTGATGCAAAATAATTTTAGGATTTAGATTTGAGTTAGATTTTCAGATTTAGAGATGACTTATTTTTGCAGTCTTCTAAGCCCATTGAATTAGGAAGCAGATTGCTGTTTGTACTGGCCAATGCCTAACTGTTGTATTTTAGCCCATGCCTGTGTTGTCTATATAAGATTTTATAGTGAATGTTATGGTTAGAGTGTGGCTTTCAAAAGGGATGACCAAGAACCCAGCCCATGACTGTATTCTCCAAGACCTACAGAATAAGAAGATGAGCAGACACCAAAAAGGTCTGACTTGTTTTTGTTCCCCTTTGGTATGGGGAAAGATACATTGCATTTAACTGGGATTGGGGTTAGCAACTGGAAAAGTGAAACCTCAGGAGCTTTTGGGTTCTCCAGTGACCACAGAGGCAGAAAGAACACTAGTTTCTGCAGAAGCTTTATATTCCCTGCTGGTTCTCTAGCTACAGCCTAGATTGGGTTACAGCAAGGTTTGGGAAATTAAAGCTCCAAGAGCTTAGTTTATTACTTGATTTCATACTTCCCACCCACTGACTTAGATGGAGAGCTTACGCTGGGAGTGTTGGACTGAAGCCTTTGGGAAATAAGCTTAAAGAAGTGAAATTGTTCAGTTTTGTTCAATTCAATTTTCTTTGATTGCTAGAGACAGGAAGAGGGCTATTAGAGCTGGTGGTTTCTAGTGACATAAAGCCTTATGGTGTCTTTTAGTGTTACAGCCAATGTGATAATGTTAATTAAGGTTAGGATTTGGGAATCTAAAACTAGCTATTCTACAGGACCAAAATAATAAAGAAGAGGACCAATAAGAGCAAGTACTTTATGTGGTCTTTTTGTTGAATATAATGAATGTTACTGTTAGCACTCTGGTCAGGATGAGGGATGGGAGCCTAAAGATGTTACAAGCTGCTCTCTTACTGGATTCTCCAAGTCCCTCAATGTTTCGGTAAGAGAGAACAGTTTATCTTTCCTTACAGCAGGATAAGGAACCCTGAAATCAGAGCACCTGGAACTGAGATTTAGGAAGAGGCTTAGCCTGGGTTGCTGTTAGATTGTCCTGATGTTATAAGGCAACATGAGGTCACTTGTGTTTGACCTTCCCATAAATATTTTTTCCTTTAACTGTGATGTAACTGGGAATTGTGGTTATTATAGAGGTCTTTTTGAACAACATTTTAATGAGATTTGCCAGTGTGGGAAAAGACCTGCTTTTATTCACTGATGTTTAACGTTTAACTATGTGTAGTCCACAGTCTTACGAATTTATCATCCACAGAACTTATGAAATAACGTTATCCACATTCTAATTTAAGCTAAAAGTTCTTTTCTAGTAGTTTCACCATATGCCATTAGAGTTAAATGAAAACACTGTGTCTTTAGATGAAATCTATAACATTTTTTTAAAATCCCCTCAGATGGAGACTACACAACCTCTCTGGGCAACCTGTTCTAAAGCTGATCTAATTTATCTGAAGATGACATAAAATTAGTTCCCATTACATAAAAACCTACCACGTTTGAATGAAGTATCACATTTGCTACATTACCATCAGCTGTCTCGGGGCTTCTTATTTTCATGAAAGCAAAATCTATCCAGGGTGGTTCCCCTCAAAGGCAGTAGATATGTCTGAGAAACCCCGAAAGAGTGGGGGAGGGCTTTGAGAAATGCTGGCCCTATTTTCATATGCTTCCTGAGGTGTCCACTAATGGCTGTTTTCAGCAGTAAGGCAGATACCGAACCAAGGAGACTTTTCATTTAACCCAGAGGAGACCTTTCATTTAACCTAGAGGGTATATGGCAGTTCTCACACTCACGAATTCTTGTTTATGAAGAAAATTTGTAGCTGCTATCTAGTTGAGTTGAAAGTACTGGGGGGAAAAAGCCAGGTGTTAACCCTGAGTAGGAAGAAAGAGAGATGAAAGTCTAAGAATCAAAATGAATTCACTCTAGAATAAGGTGATTGTAGTCAGTGTCAATAAATAGAATCAACACTACTGCAACAATTTACAATTTATTTCTGTTCTCAACAGGGCAGGGCACTGTTTGAAGCTTTTTTGTGGTTTGTTTTTGTTGCTAGAAACATTAGAGTGTATGAGGAAGGAGTGAAGGTCTGCAGTGTCTCTTGTATTCTGTTGGGAGGTGAGGACCAGCTTACCCTCTTAGATTTCCTTTTTACTCACTTCTTCTTCCCTTTTTCCCTCGTCTTCTGTGTCTGTACAGAAGGCTTGTTTCTCTGCCTGATCCAGTGAGGTGAAGAGTGAATGGATCCTCAGCTAGTAAGGAAGCACTTGCAAGGTGCAGACAATATCAACAGGGATATAAGGAAGACATAAGGTCCTGTCTCCAGATGCTTAGGTGACTTCCTCGTAAAGATGGTTGATGCTTGGAAACACTGCTTTCTTTTCTTCCTCTGTTTCTTTAATTTATTTTTCCTGCTGTGCTGCATACTGAGGAGTAACAGATACTCTGCTTTAAATCTCCATTCAGCTGCTATGCTCATAAAATCATGCACAGTATTATTATGAAATAATTGGTCTTTGAATAAAGGAAGGCAAGATTAAATGAATTGGAAAGAATTTTTAACATGAAGCTTTTACAAAATTGTGGTTTAATTATTTGCAAATCCACAGTCTTGCATAGAGTCTTTTATCTCACAGGTGTACACTAAATCTACCATCTTGTACCATTTTGTTAAGTGAGCTGGAGACATTCGTTTTTTTGCTAAATTAAAGATTCAAAAATCTATTGTGCACTAAAATGAACATTGGCTGTATATTCTGTAAAAAACTCTCAGCTTTTTAAATGTTCTTCATGAATACAAAATCCAAACTCTCACAAATCAGCCTATTTGAATTTATATCCTCTCTCTGTCTCTTCTTTTAGTCACTTGACTTCTCCTTGTATAAAAATAAAGCCTGTAAGTAGTTAATATGACCAAGGGGCACTGCACGACCACTTATGTGCAATTATATAGGGAACATTTTTATGAAGTACATTTTGGCTTAGGGTTTGCATTCTGTGTTCAAATCTTTCAAACTGCACATTATGAGGCTTTTATTTTGCATGTGTCACTCTTTTCAGCAGCAGTGAGCATTAACTTCTGGAATATTTGGCTCCTCTCAGGTTTTCTGACATGCACATGAGTACTTTGAGGACTGCAAATCATCACCGTGTGTGGCAGACGTAGGGAACAGTCACCAGCCTACGTGCACACGTATGCATGCTGTCATTTTTGTCTTGTCAAAAAGTCTTGTACTGTCTATATATAGACTGGAAACCCTGTAGAGTTCAAGTGAAGAGAGTCTAAAATTCCTAAACTCTGTGCCACTGCCCTTTGCAACTCAGTACACCTGAAACTTTCTGAGCTTCTTGTCCAAGTTTATTGTCAAGTTTTCTTTCACTACTCATCATAGTGACCTTCTGGCTCAGCAAGTTCTGAGACATTTTTTTTTTTGAGAAAAAGCATTTCATTGTATTTCTCCAGTGCTACATTGGTAATACATTTATATTGAAAGCTATCAAAGTAATGCACCTAATCTTTTCGTTTTGTTTATGGTGACTTATTGAAAAACATTAATCTATCAATTGACTAAATAAAAGAAGAAAATAAAAGGTTTGTTTGGGTTTTTTTTCTTTTTTAGGGAGAGGTGGGGCAGGGATCAAAGAGGAACATGGTATATTCACATGAGAAATCACTAAGGTATATTTTATTTCTTTCCAAGAAACAGCAAACACATTTTCTGTATTTTTTAAAAATATTGCAACCTTAGAGAGTAGCTGTCCCAGGACTTTTAAAACATATCGTACCACTTCTGCAATACCATGAATAGATGAGGAAACTTGTGTTTTATTTCATGGTTTTCAAATTATTTACTGTAGCTTAAATTAGACTCAGAATTATAGACTTTTGTGACCACACGGATCATGTAGTCCTGGAAGTAAGAAGAAGGAATTAGATATCAGGATTCCTCAATTCTCTTTGTTGACAGCACCTATGCCCAAGGTGACTGAAATTGGGGGTCAAAAAGGTGATACAGGACCTTACTTATCTGAAATTACTGAAATGTTTTGAAATTCTTTGATATCTCAAAGGAAGTAAATGATGCTCATTAGTTTGGTCAAGCTAATAGAAACCTCTCAGACTGTAGGTACGCGGCACAACAGGGGATGGATTCACCAGCCTACACTCACAAGCAGTAAAACATCCTTTTTCTGGTGGCATAGACCAGATTTAATGACTTATCCTACTGGACATTACTTGGACACCGTGTATTCGTGTTGTTCCAGTGTCTGAGCTTGCATGAGCAGAATGAACTACGGTGCCTTCTTATCCTGGGTATACTCATACTGCCTGATGTGTTTGGATATATTGTCCTCACTGTAATTACAGAATCACAGCATCACTGCTATTAGAAGGGACCTCAGGAGATCTTCTAGTCTACCCCCCTACTCAGCAAGGATCATCTATAGCAGGTTGCCCCAGACCATGTGCAGTTATCCTTTGGATTTCTCCAAGGACAGAGACTTCACAAACTCTCTGAGGAACCCGTTTCAGTTGTTGACCACCCTCAAGGTTATGTGTTTCCTTACAGTCA
Organism: Aegotheles bennettii; assembly: GCA_013398125.1. Taxonomy (NCBI): domain Eukaryota; kingdom Metazoa; phylum Chordata; class Aves; order Caprimulgiformes; family Aegothelidae; genus Aegotheles; species Aegotheles bennettii. Next base: position 76,290 of record VZRW01001676.1, read on the forward strand.
GACTAACTTTTTTTTCAATTTGTGCCCATTACCTCCTGTCCTGTTACTGGATACCTATGACTCCATCTTCTTGACTGTCCCCCCAGTAAATATTTATACACATTGGTAAGATCCTTCTCAAGCCTCTGTTCTCCAGCCTGAGCAGTCCCATATCCCTGTCTCAGCCTTTCCTCTCAGGAGAGTTGCTCCAATATCTGATTTATTTTCACTGGACTGGTTTCAGTAATTCTCTCTTGTACTAGGAAGCTCAAAGCTGGGCACAGGACTCCAGGTGTGGCCTCACCAGCACTGAGTAGAGGGAAAGGATCACCACTCCTGACCCTAATTAAACTATTAATCTCTCTGATGATAAGGACAGGGATTCTACGTCCCCTTAGCTCCCCTTTTTTCTCCATAGAGCATCATTTTTACATATATGTAGAGGAAACATATGTGTAAAAATGTGGGATTTACAATTTCATTTTCATTTTTATGGGTGACAAATAAAGCAAATGTGAGGTTTGCTTTTTAGTCTTATGCACAGCTCTGAGAAATCTGTGTTTTGAGCTATATGCTGGCATTCTTATCATGTATAATCCAGATTATGAGTGGTTGGACAATTATACCCAAAGATTTGAGTTCATCGGTTTTCTGGCTTGTGGATTTGCCTGAGAGCTGTGATCCTGTCTAGTCTCTTTGTGTTCTTCTTCACTGAACACTTGTAATAATCCATGATAGACCATTGACATATTCAGAACATTGAGGGCAGGCCTTAATGGTGCTGCCCAGCCTCACATGGGACCTTCCACCCCTGCTCCTAGCCTGGGAGTTCCACCCAGGGCCCTCAGCCCCTGCCCAAGCAGGACAACTTGGCAAATCCCGGAGATGACTGAGCAGCTGCTTTCCATTTATGAAATCACAGGAGTCAAATGACCAACCATTTGCAGCATGGATGACCCTAAACGTGAGACTATCATCTCCTGCCAGCCAGCTCCCAGAGCAGACAGCGATAAAACCTTGAAGTGACTGGCAGAGGCAGTCTGGTGTCAGCTGAAAACATCTTTGAAATTCCAGCACTGGTAGTTTTATTGCAGTTATATGAGTAAACTCATAATAAAGCAAAATAAGCTTCAAGATCTAATGGAGAGGTGTTTCTGCCTCGTACTAAGTCAGTAAGGTAAATGACATGTTTCAAACAAAGAAAGAAGATCTTAGAAAATAAGCTTAAAAAATTAAGGAACACATTCTCCCTTAAGATTTGCTTCCATCTGTAGTTAAAGGTTGGTATTTGGAACTCGAACACATTTCACATAATAAAAATGTTTTGTTACTGGTTTTGGTTGTTTTATTTTTTTCCCCCTTTTTAAAATCTTTTTTTATTTAAGTAATAATCTAAACTTATTTTCCCTCAAAGGGCTATTTGTTTCACTTCAACATTAAATAAAAATGTTTCCTGCATATTGACCCACTGTAGAAGCCAGCTAGTTAGTCACAGCTCATAAAAACACATCCATGAAAGTACCATAATTAATGAACTATAAGATTTTTTAAATTAAATACATTTAGTCAGCATCCTTTGTGAATATTTCTTACATATTTAAAAAATTTACATAAATTCCCAAAAGCTTCAATATGAAACAGAATTAAAATGTGTGCTCAACTTTTTAATTATACGCTTAAGCATTTGGCCTGATATTGTTAAAATGAGCTTAAAATTTCTATGTATGTCATCTGACTCACCTGTATAAGTAAATTTTTCCACAGACCCTTAGCAAGTGATGTGAGAGAGAATTTTCTTTCAGAATGCTTTCAATGAAGAGAGTGAAGTGCATTCAGTAGCTATGGAAATAACACAGCTACTGAGGGAAATGTATAGATCAAAGAAATAGAGTGAGAAATAGTAGTTCAAGGCACAGTCAGCAACATGGAATTAGATGGAAAAATTAAATTGGGCAAATCTGGTTGCCTTTTCATAAAATTGCTAAAATAATAGATCAGGGCAATGATGTACATGTAGAGTTATAGGACAGAAAGTGAGAGAATAAACAGGGGATTTTATTTGAAAATTAACTCCAAATGGTATGGCTAGATCTTATCCATGGTGTTGAAAGGCACATGAAGACATTGAAAAAAGTATGATAAAAAGCACTGAAAATAGTCTTGGATCTAATCTTATCAAATTATAGGATTTTGGAACCATCTTTCAGAAACATAGCACTGATTAGGCTTTCTGTATTCATCTCCAGGTTATTGCTATGTATTTTACTGAACTCAATTTGTAATGAGTTGGAATGATTCAAAAGATTAAAAAATATTTTGTATTTTCAATGTGTTTCTTTTTGATTTGCTTTGTAAGAATTGCAATGAAAAAGCACAGATGTTATAATAAAAAAATTTTTGAAGAGATTTATTCTTACCTTTGAGCTTTATAACCATTTTAAGAATATATATCCAAACAATAAGTTTTATGTAGAAATGAGTGATTTCCCTCAATATCTGTAACAAAACATCTGTTTTTCAGGTGAAATCATTACTATTTAAAGTTTAATAACATTTTAAATCCTGTTGATAAATGGAATGCAACTAACTAATAAATTACCTTTTCATGTTATACCTTTGGGTTTATTATTAACAGTTTTACATATTCTAATTCATACTAAACTGTAGTAAGTATATTTTAATAGATTCTGAAAAAAAATACCTGTAATAACTGTCTATGAAGTAATAGTGTAGTATACACAGCTTATCTAATCACTGAAAATTACAGTGCAAAAGAGAATCAAATTAGTATCATTTATTATAGGCATCATTTGGGATATGTGCCTTTATTGAATTAAATTACCCCTTTATTCCCTTTTAATATGTTTTCAAAGATGATACAGCTTCTTTGGGGGAAGTTAGACAGATGTTTCTTTAGAAATTGTAAACTTACAGAATTTTTCTAGTGTTTCGGACATGTAAATATTTAGTCATTTTTTTATCTTTTTTTTCTCTGCGAGGTTGACCTGGGTCAAAATTTTACTGCCATTTGAGAAGTCCATCTCAGAAATACATATTACTGCAAGAGAAGGAACAGGGCACAATGCAGAGGTGTAGGAGTTCACTTTTCCTACAGTTGTCTCCCACCCACTGTTTGGAATAGCTCAGGGACAAATGAATATGCATTCAAAAATAGAAACATTTAGATAATCTAGAAGAAACATTCATATCACTTTTGGAGGACTTTATAAGGCACTCATTGTTACGTGAAGACACCTAAGGCACAGCTAATCTATCACACAAGGTGAATAAAACCAGGCTTCCTCAAAAACTCATGCTGTTGTTCTGTAAGAACTCAGTGCACGGGCATTGGATGGTGATTTTAGTGCCTCTCAACACTGCAATTAGAAGTTCAAAGTCTTCCAGAGGAGGAAGAAATATCACGGGGTTTTGCCAACATATTAACTGTAAAAAACACTTTTAATTTATATGAAATAGACTTGTAGCTATTGTTTGTACAAAATAAGCAAAATAACCCCACTAAAAACCATAAAACACACATTATTCTTGGAGTGAAACTTTATATTTCAACAACATCATACTCTGCTGCTCTCTCTTTGTATGTGAGATCCACCTGTCCATTGACCTGCTACACTACAACATAGTTCCTCTAGACATAATCTCGGAGGAACAGCAGCTCTTCAAGGAACTGGTCACAGTGCAATACAAGCATGACATTCGCTCCCGTCTATAGGTTTCTTGTTAAGCAGATAGCAAAGTACTTCCTTTATCCCAGGGTCAGTAGGTTCAAGTCTTGTCACTTATGAGACAGGTCATCAGTATCTATGGTCCTTAGCTGTGAGTTCTTGACATAGAAATGACATTTAGAAATTAAACTGGATGCTGGACTCCTCTTCTTAACCTGTTAACTTTCTCAGAGACTCGACTTGAGGCAGGCTGCTAAGAGGAAAGCCTCTTCAGTCTGTCTGATTCTCTCTTCTCAGTGTGTACTGCACTGCCTGCAACTCAAGGGTCTGGTGCTTTGGTCAGCTGAAAACAGAGCCTCTGATATGCTTTGAAAGCTTTCTAGGCATCAGTCCCTAAGCTAATTGTATTTAAATCTTCTTATCGCAGGACATATTGATTTCTTTGGCTTTCTGCAGGCAAGAACCCCCCCACAGGCTCCTGGTGTAAACATTACTGATATGTTCACCTATAACCTTTTTGTACTTTCTCATCCTGGCCAGTTTTAAAAACCTCCAAAACACAGAAGACTGGATTTCCTTTTACCAAGGGAGTGAGGGCACTTTCCTAATGCATGTAGTACACTTAGCTCCAACCTTTTTCCTGTTCTCACATTTGCCCCCCGTGTCATTTGGATATGGATAAATGGACCTTGCATGAAAAAATGTAAATGCACCTTGCATGAGAAAGTGTTGTTTACTGCAAAAAAATGAAAAGTGCAGTAGATAGGTGGTATGGCAGTCATAGGAAATGTTCAGGAAGGGATAACATTTCAGTCCCATCAAACTGGGATCCTGGTGAAATCCATTAGTGCCAATATATTAACTTGGCCACTGGCAGCTGGCTACCCCTTTATGAAAAGATTTAGTATTAAACAAAAAATTCTGCTATAAATAAATAAATGAGGATTATGTGCCTGTGTGTGTGTTTTGCATGTGTTTCCCCACTTCCTACCCCCTTGAGTGAACAAATAGCAGAGCATCAATACAGATATTTACTAGTTGAAGTCAAACTACAGCTAAGATAGCCTGAAGCTCACCAGACTTCCTCTGTCGCTCCTCAAACAACAGAAATTTCAGATCATATTTTAGTGGGCAAGCATCTTTGCTGAAGTATTAGGTTGAAATCAGGGCAAATTAGAGTGGAGAAGGAAAGCAAAGGCATATAAAGTTTAAAGATGGACATGGCAGAGTGGGAGAAAAAGATTGGTCTGGTATTCTCATGGATCTGCAAAAGTCATTTAGGAAGTTATTTATTTCACTCATATGAAACATTACAGATTGAGAGATGCCAAGATACTAATAGCCTGGGCTATAATAGTTAGTATGGGGAAGTTTGGACTGCTGCAGTTCATGATTTAATGGAAGATATCTTTTATCTAGAAAATTGTCATTTATAATGAGATATGCATCTCATGTCCTGACTTGGAGAGAAAAGAGAAAAAAAATGTGAATAAATACATCTCACACCTTTCACCGGCACTAAAAACTCATTTAAAAATAATTTTGAAAAATTCATTTTCAGAAAAGATTAAAGATCAACTCAAGCGCTTTTACAGAGGCTTGGGCACTTCACTCTGGAACGATATTACCTCACACAGGCAGACACCCGGCAAAGAAATGAAATATATTGGGTTCAACAGAGCTCCAACTACCCGACAGAACCACAAAATTATGTTGTTAAACTGATAGCCAAAATGGGAACTGGTGCATTACCAGTTACAATCAATTTCATCTTCTGCTGTTATTAAAACTTTCATTACAAGCATGAAACATTAGCATTTTAATGCCTACTTGAAAGATAACTTTTTCTTTTCATTTTCTTTCCTTTGGATTTGTTTTTTAATTAGAAGATAATGACTGACTAGTCTAAATATTTTGTTAAGCATATCTTCTGGTAAGTACTTTATGTTTTTCTTGCTATTATTTCCTTCATTGTACTACTCACACAATATGAGTGGTTAGGTCACTTTGCCTGGTTCCTCAGGACCTTCCTTAGGACCTTTATCCTAAGTAGCATTATACTGTACTATCAGTAGTATTATATTGTACATACATGAATTTTGTGCTACATGCATATGTTTGAGACTATTCACATTATATATACCATATGGGAAACCTGCCTTGTAAAATAGGAAAAAAAGCAACTAGGCTGTCAAAAAATAATCCTCCTGTGACATGGCAGTAGCTAAAGTGTTTCCAGTTCAGTTAAACATGCCAAAGTTTCCATCTAAGATGAGCCAACCTGAAGCAAAAGGGTTCATTTTTATTTTCCTAATTCTTTTCTGCAGAAAGAGTGGGATGAAAATTGATATTTTCCTGTGGAAATTACAGTCTTGTGGAAAATGTATTTTCAGCTGAAATGTTGCCTGGTTCCTGGGAGCTGCTGTCAGCCAGGTTATCTGACTAATGGCTAATCCCATTAAACACAAAGACACAGCAAGGAGCAGAGGAACAGCAACAGGCAGCCCAACCAGGGAGAACTTGAGCCACTACCTGGGCTAGTCCAAGGGATATTCAAGGAGAAAGATTTACCTGTGGTGCTGATGTGAGATGAAGTCAAGGAAATAAATTTTCTCCCCAGAAAGTGACACAAAACAAGGGGAGTTACAGCCTACAGGGGGTTAGGGCTTACTGGATGCCAGGGAAGAGCGTTTGGAGATCGCTTAACATTTATTACGACATGTTTTAAGAGGATTGTGGAGATGTGCAAGACTTCATATGGGATGCCTGGAGGAAGGATCAAAGGTGGGGAAAGAGAAAGATCAAAATAGATTGTGAAGGGTGAGTGTGGGAAAATAGAAGCAAAAAGGGTAAGAGGGGACAGTTTCGTGTAAACAAATGTCACTTGGCTGAACCCAGTGCCTGATCACTACAGTTGGTGCTATATGTGCACTATGTACTATTTCCAACTATCTTCTGCATGATTGTGCTCCCTCTTCTGGACTTTTGTGTCTGAATGACAGCAAACTCTAGATGGGACAAGGTGATGAACAGGGAGATCTCATGTTGAGCACAGGAGAAAGGCCTGTAGAAGTATGAATTCCCTAGATCTGGGTGACAACATGCAGAGGCCAGGGCCTGGGGACAGCTACTGCATAAACTAAGAGTCTAAGTCCACTGTGTATCTCTGTGTGTGTTTACTTGGAGTACGTGCTCAGCCTTGTTGTTGACTGGACCATCCATCCACAGCTCTTTCCTTATCCACCAAGCTCATCATCTCATCATTGATATCTACCAGGTTAGTTAAACACAATATCCCCTTCATAGATTCATACTGACTGCTTTTCTTCTCTTTCTTATGTTTGGAAATGGTTTCCAGGATTATTTGCCCTGTCACCTTCCCAGGGTTTGAGATAAGACTGACCAATCAGTAGTTGCTTGGATCCTCCTTCTTGTCCTTCTTGAAGATGGGACTGATGTTTGCTTTTTTCCAGTCATCCTTCCCCAGTTGCCATGACCTTTCAAAGGTTCTACACATATTAAACACAGATAATTAATAATAGCACTTTCTAATCTCTGTTAAGCATCAGTCTCTCTTTGTCACTGGCTCCACAATTATCAAAGTTATTTACATTATTATGCTGTTGCAAGAGATGAGCTAGGCTACCTCACAGAGAAATTCCAAGGTATAGCTGAAACACGATGTTCTAACTCAAAGGGAAAGTCAAATACATGCAGAGAATAAAATAAATATGGTCAGCCCAATGTGAAAAGACTGTAAAATATAACCAGCCTCCAAAGAGCTTGAAAGTATACTGATTAAATGAGCATTTAATTTGCATCATTTCACCTACTCAGATGCTTAATGGTGTTATTCTATCGTGTTCTTCACACTCCCAACTGGAACCACTTGAAATTTATAGAGTAGTTAAATGCACCCCATTTTAATTAGCCTTTTTTTAAAAAAAATAAATATGGCTCTGATTATCAGGTAATTTTCTTAGTTCCTTTTCCAGCAGAATTTATCCACCAATTATCAGGTATTCTTTCCTGTTCTATTACACCTGCTTCAGGATAACAGTAGATGATCTCTGGAGGAAAAGAATTGGTTGTAACTGTGGCCCTGGTTTCGAGACAGAGTTTTTAATTGATGTTATTGTGTTTGACAGCTTCCAGCTTCCCTGAATCCTAGTAATAAAAAACCTTGGCAGAGGCACTTAACAGCCAAAAAAGAAAAAAAAAAAAAAGCAGGAAATTAAGGGATCTGTACTTGAGCTAAATTCTTCAGGAATCTTTCCTAAGGATGGCCTGACTGCTGCTCAAGATGTGGAGCAGGAGTATAAGGACATAGATCAACCCTCTGGGAAACAGCTTCAATGAGATGTTGTCATGGATTGAGGCAGGATGTTGGCCTGTGAAACCTTTTCCAAATGGTAATGGGACAGAGAGGGTCAATAAGAACAAGGATCTGGGAGGGAACAGCTATTAAAAATGGTATGCAGCAAGAGGAAATGTTAACGAGTCAGAAATTGCTGCCAGTAGACATCAGAACTCTCTTCTCCTTCTGGCAAAGTAGAAAGGTCCCCTCTGAGGTCCCCAAGTGCAATGAGCATGTGTTGAGCCGAAAGGTGAGCTGTGAAAAACGGAATGTTGTTACACTGTTAAAGATCACTCCATAATGTGCAGATACACAAGGCTCTTATTCAGGGTTGCCTTGCCAACTTAGATTTTAGATCTTTAAAACATGCTTTCTGGTATGTCATTTGTTATCTGTTTATCCACTACAGAGGAGGAGGAACAAGTTTCTGAATAGCTTGCTGCATTTAGAATTACTATCTGAGAAACAACACCTGCCTTGCAGAGTTCACACTAGGCAGGGAGGGAGCTGTGGTTGCAGTTAACAGTCCTGCCTTCAGAAACCACCTTCCCTGTGTTTACTTGTTTCCACATCATCCTTCCAGAGACAAAAGAACAAATGTCATCTTGTAAACAATGGGGGAATACAAACCCCATAAACATTGGCAGCCAGAGCTTTAGCATAAGTAACAAGGTTTTCTTGTTATTGCAACTCAGAAATTCAAGGGCATGTCAAAAGGGAGCAGGGTGTTTACCATTAAGGCTATTGACATGTATTATACTTTCTTTGAAGGGAAGTTAATATTTCAAATAATAAAAAATAATGGAAGTGTCACTCCTCAGCTCAGTTATAAAACATGCTAAAATGGTCAACAGGTTTCTCATGCATCACTGGCTGGGAAACATGGGCTACAGAAAGGAGAGGGAAAGGAAGTTTCAACAGCAAGTTTCTGTAGTGAATAATTTAACCATATGGCCATTTGGCTTGTGACTTAATTTGTTGCCAAGGATGTCAGGTATCTTATGTTGCACCTGGAGTAGAGACACAACACCCAAACCCCAGCATTTTACTATACCTTTATGTATAGTCTGTCCCACTGGGGACAGACAAAAAAATACCATAGGCTGACAAAGTCTCTTTATTACTTTTCATTCTAGAGCTCACTATTTTCTTCCAGCTTTCTGAGGAAAGCATATTTTCTTGGGTGTATTATAAATTCCCTGTCTAGATCAGTAGGATTGTAATACTACTAAAGCTTCCCATGGAAGGGTGAAATAAATGCTTTCAGTGGATGCTTGAAAAATCATGACTTTTCTAGTAAGGTCCTGTAGTTCGGAGGACATCCTCAAAGGCCAGCAACTACTTATGCTCTGCTTTAGTTCACCAAAAAGAGCACCATGCAGAGTTGGAAAGGCAAAGTTTAACTTTATTAGGGAGAATTAGAGCAGCCATTATGGAATTAAAATTGCATATGATATTAAATAATATTTGTCACTGTATAAATAGATAGCACATTTAAAACAGGATTAACCAGAACAGGACACATCTGACATATTGGCATGGCTTTGCTGTGAAAAATAAACACTGAGTAATTAATTAATCACAGAATGGTTGAGGTTGGAAGGGTCCTCTAGAGGTCATGTTGTCCAACCCACCTGCTCATGCAGGGCTACCTAGAACTGGTAGACCATGTTTAGATGGCTTTGGAATGTCTCCAAGAATGGAGGCTCCATAATATCCTGAGCAACCTGTGCCAGTGATCAGTCACTCTCACAGTGGAAAAGTGTTTCCTCGTGTTCAGATGGAGCCTTTTGTGTTTCAGTTTGTGCCCATGTGTGGCCTCATGAGTGCTGAGTAGAGGTGGAGGATCACCTCCCTTGAATTGCTGGCACAACTTTGCCTAACACAGCCCAAGACATCAAAGGGATCAGTAGCCTTTATTTTTCTCTCCAAACCACATTATGAATCACTGGTATAGAATAGTACAAGTGAGAAGGAAAAATCCTGTTAATGTTTCCTGTCGTATAATGAGAACATATCTAACCAGATCAGAATTTGGTACAAGATTCATTTGTCCTGTCAGTGGAAGTAACAATAATTGCTAATTAAGAATGGAGGAGAAGCTGAGAAGACAGCTATCAGTTCTCCAATGCAAATGCCACCACATTGCTAAATATATGGGTCAGAAAAAAGTACTCTTTAGGAACATTTGACTGACAAAACTGGGACATTCTTAATGGGGAGCTGGAATTTATTTTCAGATTCTTACAAAAGGCTGTTGAAAGTTGTCCCTGATGCCTTACACCTACAGTTTATATGAAATCCTAAAAAATTATGTAGGTGATTTGCTCATGTGCATAAGAACTGATATCCAAATTCTTCAAACACTTCAGTACACTTAATTTTGAGTATGAATTAAGCTGAACTGTTTTGAACTCAATAGAATGGTGTCCAAATGCCTAAAATTAGTGTGAAGTTTTGACTGCTTGGTACATAGACTCATGCTCATGTATGACTGAATTTTTTAATGCTGCACATTCCAGTGATACTTCCAGAAATGGAACTTTTATCTCTGGATTATGACTTCTTCTGTTATTCAGCCATGTTTTGCACCAAAAATACCCTGCACTCTCCCAGAAATCAATAGCAGAAAAATTTAATTCTTTGAGAAAGAAGAGAGCCCTTAAAAATTGAAAAAAAAACCCAAATATCCTCCTATGTCTGTATAACTTTTAAAATGCAGTGTCTTGGTTAAAATACTTAATTATTTCATCTGTCTTGCACTCACAGTATGCAAAGAGATGTAGCCATCCAGATAATAAGGCCACAATGATGAAAGTCACAAAATAAAATGTCTGGGTTTTTTTTTTAATCTTTCCTCTTCAAAAGAAAAAATCTCAGGCAATACAAAGAGAAGATAAACAGAGAATGTAGTTAAAGGTGAAATGAGAGATAGAGAAAATATTTGCTTCCTGAGATATTCCCACCTGATATAAAAGATAAAAAGATTGGACTTTCAGGATGATATTGACTGAAATTAACTTACTTATTCTGCCATCACACTTCCTTAGTGTGTGTGCAGAATTTGGTGTTCATTAAAATAGTAGCATTTTCTGGTCTTTCCAATAATGTGAACTAACCATTCCTTGAACTGTGGAAGCAGAAGTCTTGCGAGATGTCAAAAAAATACCAAGCAAAGTAAGTATCTTGCTTTTTCTTTGTCTTCTTTATGCTGCTGTCATCATCACAATCTTGCAGCTGTAGGCTTCTTTTTGTTGTTTGGTGGTTCATACATATCGAATTTGGCAGAACTAGCAGTTAATGTGTTTGTGAAAATCATCCCACACGCACACCACAATGCAACTATTGCTGGGGGAAGAATGTGCCATCCACTGAAATAGCTTGAGTAGTGGAGGATAAACAAGGGGAGAATAACATCACGTCCCAGCAAGTTGGCACTGGATAGAATTTACTAGAACTTAATTACTAAAATGAGTGAATGTGGAAATACTGTCTGCCTCTCATATGTTCCTATCAGTCTCCAACACTTGGGTGGTTGCCACTGAACTGTCTGCCAGTCTGTTGTAGGTAACTATGAAATACTGAAAACTAAATCACTACAGAATTTTAAAAGATGCCCACTGGATGAAAACTGAACCTGGTTTTGAACTATGATGTAAACAATTCATGCCACAAATATTTCAATAGTTAAAACTTAAAAGAAACAGCTAGAGTGTATCTAACCTTTTCTCATAATGTGCATTTTCTTGTGGAAAAAAGTTTAATATGCTTTACTAAACTTGAAAAATATTGTGGACTACTAAAAACAGTGCCATCAGTGTCATCATTATACCTGGAAAGACAGATGTTAAGGTGCCTGGTAATGGAGAGTTTCCTCAATGCACTTGTATCTGGGAGAAGAAGACCTCCCACATCTTCTGGCTCTAGTGGAACAAGCATAGGGCTCCTCAGAAGCATAGGCAAAATTCAAAATTGACTTCTTTGTTATTTTTTATCCTTTCAGCACTAAAATTTATTTCTGTAGACCGGATTCAGACAAGATTACATGTAAGAGATGAATATTGTAAGGGAGCAAAAAACTGAAGGAAGAAGAAAGGCTGAGAAATCAATTGTGTTTCAGGGAGCTATGAAAGATTAGTGTCACTTTGACTGGCTGAGAAGCTTTAGGAGAGAGAATAGAGAAGCCGGATAAGCAGAACTTTGGGAGGTTTAAGGCTTTTGAAGTCTACCACCTGGGACATGATGATCCCATGCAACAATACGAGTGGTGTTCCCGGGAGTCCATGCTGGGACCAGTACTGTTTAACATCTTCAACAATTACATAGCGGGGTTGAGTGCACCCTCAGCAAGCTTGCAGACAACACTGAGGAATGGGCCCATGAGAACTCCATGAGGTTCAGCAATGTCAAGTGCAAGGTCCTGCACCTGGGTCAGGACAATCCCTGGTATCAATACAGGCCGAGAGATGAAGGGATGGAGAGCAGCCCTATGGAGAAAGACATGGGGTATTTGTGGTTGAAAGGCTGGACATGAGCCATCGGTGTGTACTCGCAGCCAAGAAGTTCAACTGTATCCTGGGCTGTATCAAAAGAAGGGTGGTCAGCAGGTTGAGGAAGGAGATTCTGCCCTTCTACTCTGCTCTGGTGAGACCCAACATGGAGTACTGCATCCAGCTCTGGACATGAAAGACACGGACCTGCTGGAGTGAGTCCAGAGGAGGGCCACAAGCTGGAGCACCTCTCCTATGAGGAAAGGCTGAGAAAGTAGTAAAAGTGCAGTTTCATAAAAAGATAGATCAGGGTGCTGTGATCTCAGCCACCTAAACCAGCAGCCTGCTCACACATCACCAGTCTTTCGCACACCACCACCCTTGTATGCTCCCAATCCATTTACTCCCTGGTATATCTTGCTCCTTGCAAGATGCAAAGTATCTGCCATTGCTGACATATCCCTGAGCAGCACATGGGGATGGCACAGCACTCGAGGCTGTGTGAAGGTACAGCCAGGGACAAGTTGTCAAACCTATGGATGTACTAGTCATTCCACCACCAGCAGCAACTATTCATTTCTCAGATAGTAGACTGCAGAACAGAAGAGACAATAAAATAAAATGGAACTAAGACCAGAAATCTTAGAGAGAAACATTTAGGGAAGGACAGGGAAGCACTCACCTGATGGTTCTCAAACTTCTCTGTGAGAAATTAGCATATTGAAGGACAACACGAGAATGGTGCCTTGCGAATGCACCTTGAGCACCTAAACTGGAATCCCTTTCTGGAGGGTATTTTTTTGACTGTTCACAGCTTAAGCCTAGAAACACTAGGCACCCTCCTCCTCACACTACTTTTGCAATAGGCAACAAAGCACACATACTCTGTTTATTTAAAAATTGTCTTCTGTTAGTCAGCTAAAATCAAGTTTAAGGCTGTTCATTTATGAAAGCAGAGAGACCCTTTTTCACAATGTGCTAATTTGCAACAACCTATTAAGCTGCACCACAGGCTCCGTTGTGTGCTTAGACACAAATTGCTGAAAGAAAATGTTTTAGTGCATTTCATTTCCGTGTATTCAGTTGCAATATATTTAAAATTCTGTGGATTGCGAGGTAAATGTAAATAAGTTTTCCCCTTGTATACAAGTAAGCACTTTATGATATATTTTCTTGCTGATTGAAAGTAAATAGATAGCAACATTACAGTGCTGTGAATCATAATTTGTGCCTGGCTTCTTGGTTCATCAATTTCAAAATATATCAGAACATATTGTTATAGAATAAACAGTACAACTCAGTCTGAGGCTTTCTTGCTCCTTCGGGTGCTGAAAGTACTGCAAAGTCCTCCAGGATTCAATCAGTTGCCTCCTGTCAGAGGAGCTAATAAACCGAGGTTCTTTCTCCCTGTCTCTGGGATTAGGCTAAATCCAATTGCATCTTTCAAAACAAATACAGCTGCTGGTTAAACACCCTTTCTGATGTATGAAAAAAGTAAGAGTCGAATTCTTCATGTCTTATCAAATCCAGTTAAAACACAGGTGCCTCCAAGGTCTCTAATCTTATACCCTTACACATACAGAAAACGCCCATAAAAGCCAGAAACCAATTTGTGGCATATAATGTGGGCCCTCCCCCCTCACCCTTTTAAATGGAATAAGTGTTAAGGAAAGCTCTTTTCTGGGTCATTTCAATCACTAAACCAAGAGCAACGAAAATTGTAATTCAATTGATCTGCCTTTGTCATCTCTAAGTATTTGCATTACTGACTTTCTTTTCAGCTTAAGTTGAATCAAGATCATCCCTGGTCAATCTTGTTGACATACACTCCTCTACTAATCACATTTAATGAAAATTGCAGGGATATCAAAATCATTTATAAGATACAGGAGAGAAAAAGAGCTCTTCTCACCAAGGACAAAACATGACATATCCAGGAGGCATTAACTATATTGCATATAAACCCAACAAATTTGTAAAGCTGATTTTGTCTCTGCAGGGTACATATGAATGCTCACAATTTTAATTATGTCAGATTCGAAGAAAGACATGGACCAACTTATAATATGCATAATAAGAAATACATGATATATAGGAAATACTCAGATAATGCTGTTTATGGCATAATTTTACACAGTGTTTCTCAGAAGTGTATTTTTTTACAGGGAACTGTTAATTTTTCTCAGTAAACCAAACGGGGTTCAATAAAGACAATGAAATTAAACTGTCAAGGGCACTGGTTCATCATGTTTTAATTTCTCTTTTATATCCAAAGTGGTGAAATATGTCAATATGCTTCAAAACCAGTTTTCTACTTTTATTTGAGGTATTTTCTACAGTAGCTCTCATTTCTTTGGTAAAGTTTCCCAGTCAGACCAGGGCATTTCTAGAGTGTGCATGTGGCAGCTTCTTGACACAAGTGATCAACAAGGCAAAAGTAGGAGTTGCTTTGATGGACATGTTATGAGCAAGCAAAAAAGAACAGCTCAAAGATGAGAAGATTGAGCATGGCTGTGACTGCACCAACCATGAGACGATGCACCTGAGAGAAGTGACCCAGTGTATTCACAGCCCTGGTTGTAAAGACACCATATTTCAGCTAGTTGGTAGGATCCAGTAGAAGACTGGGTAAAGGTGACCAGTACACAAGCAGTGAAGGACATGGGAAAGACCAAGGCACTCAGTGCCTTTTTGCCTAGGGTTTCAGTGAAAAGGTCTGCTCTAAGGACTCCTAGGTCCTGAGCCAAAGGATGAAGTTGTACCCAGTCAGAAAAGATAAAATTAGGGCACACATAAGCAGATTGAACATGTACAAGTTCACCATTGGGGTGCTGAGTGAGCTGGCTGATGCTGCGAGGCTGCTCTCTATCATCTCCATCTCTTTTGAGATCATGGAAAATGCAGAAAACTGACTAGAGAAAGACAGATGTCCCATATCTGCAGGAAGCACAGGAAGGACTGGAGAAAGTACAGGCCTGTCAGCATCTCCTTATTCCCCGGGAAGGATAAGGAACAGATCCTCCTCAAGCCTTTTCTTAAGTATCCAGGGGGATGCAGAACAGTTTGGGAATGGGAAGAGCCAGCAGGGATGTTCCAAGGGCAAACCAAACCTGAGCTGATTGCTTTCTACAGGGAAACAAGTGACTGTGTAGACAAGGGAGAGCAATAGCTGTTTACATTGGTTTTAGCAAGGTTGTCGACAGTGTCCCATAAAATCCTTCCAGACAAATTGAAAAGACCATGGGCTGGGTAAGGACATGAGGTGGGTAAAAAATGGACAGGAAACCTGAGATAAAGGGATGGTACAAATTCATGGTACAAATCCAACTGATGGGTGGCCAGTTACTTAGTGGTGACCTTCAAGGTTTGGTACTGGTGATCTAGATGATAGGACAGATCACATTCTTAGCAAGTTTATAGACAATGCCAAACTGGGATATGCCCTGATACCCTGTAGGGCTGCTATCACAAGGGACCACAGCATGACTGCGAAATGGGCCAGAACAAACCTCATAAGCCAGGGCAAATGCCTCCAATTTGTCATAAACCCATACAAGAGTCCAAGACCTGGGCCAACTGGGTGGAAAACAGCTGTGCAGAAAAAATATTGGGGTAGGTTTAGGGTCCACTACAAGCACCAGCAGTATGTTCTGGCAGCAACAAAGGCCAGCCACCAAGGGAGGAATTCTTCTTCTCACACTGATCCTTATAAGGATCTTCAGGCTGTGTCTAAAGTGCTCTGTCCACTTTTGGGCACTCATTAACAGACAGACTTGGACATACCAGAGCAAACCCTGTGTTAAATAGGAGGCTGGAGAAGAGGATTAAGAGGCTGGAGAAGACAATGTATATAGATAGGCTGAGAGAACTTGGTCTTTTCAGCCTGGAGAAGAGAAGGTTTGGGGGAGACCTTATTGCTATCCACAGCTGCCTGTGTAGAGATGTCTGAGGCAGACTCTTCTCAGAGCTGTGCAGCAGTAAGAGAAGAGGCAACAGACATGTGCTGGAAGATGGAAAATTCTGATTAGATGTAAGTAAAAATGCTTGCCATATGGATGGTCAAACATTGGCACAGATTTCTCAGACATTGTGGAATTTCCATCCTTAGTGATGGCCAAAACTTGACTGGAAGAAGCCCTGAACAAACTTCTGTAACTGTACCTGTTTTGACTGAGAGATTGGACTAGGTGACCTCTAGAGATCCCTTCCAACCTAGAATATTACTCTCTGTCTCCAAGATATGGCAGCATGCTCAGGAGCTGTTATCGTTTTTCCCGGATGGAATAGAAAAGAAAGGAGAAGAGGGAAATTTGTTATAAGCCACATGTGGCTGGGTTACCAGTTCTTTGACATTACCTTTCAATCATTAGCCAGAGGCCATTATTTCTGCTTGTCTGAGTACCCTTGATGTGTATAAGAAAAAAAAAGAATAAAGTGCCTAAAATGTTTTTCCGATGAGAAAATTTGATGATAGAATGTCTCCTCAAACTGTCCTTGTCCTGTTTTCTCTTTCCTGTGAAGTTTCTAACTTCCCTTACTTTCTGTTTTAAAATATCTATGATTTTTTCCAGTATGCATCCAAATTAGAGGGAAGTAGAGTTTGTTAAATCAGGTCTTGTCAAACTATCGCAAGGTCATTAAAAAAGGGAAAGACTGTTGTCTTTTTTCCTTTTTATATGATTCAGAGAAACACAGGAACTCTTGCATAACAACTACAGCAAAGTCATGCCTTGATGAGAGAGGTCAGAGCCTTTGGAACAGAAGAATTCAGTAACTAGGTCTATATCTGAAACCACTGCTGAAAAAGGTACTCAAAGGAAAGGTGAGTTCATAAATATTTCGTAAACTTTGTCTAAGCTTGATTAAGAACCTGAAAGTGCCTAATTTTATTTAATATCCTGCCAACTTCAATCTGTCTTTTACTCTTCTAAGCAACTGCCCGTACCAGAATCATATTCTCCATCCTTGGAAAACACGTTAACCTTATTAGTGGAACAAAAAGGAAAAGCTAAAATCTCTCGTCCCTTGATGTTCACATACACCTTGCAAGCTGTTGGCATGTTTGGATTAGAGTGTAAGTTTAAAACATGTTAAAACTACACATCTGGCATCTTTAATGGAGTGTTTCAGGTGACTTGATTAACTCTGAATGATAGCTTTGAACCTTTGCCTAATGGGAAGTAGATGGTAAATTAGTCTCTTTAAACCTGACAGAAATGATCAAACCTCAAAGTTAGCACAGGTTTTACAACTGTATTTTGCTATCACAGAATCACAGAATCCTAGGGGTTGGAAGGGACCTCGAAAGATCATCTAGTCCACCCCCCCTGCCAGAGCAGGGTCACCCAGAGTCCATCACACAGGAATGCATCCAGGCGGGTTTTGAATGTCTCCAGTGAAGGAGACTCCACAACCTCCCTGGGCAGCCTGTTCCAGTGCTCTATGTTACATACATGTGTGGGGAACAGTCTGTGATGCAACTGGTCTCTTTTTCTTTTATGTCAGCTAATTCTTTTAAGATTCATTATTTATTTACAGATGTCAGTAAGTGTTCCAAGAATTTGTTTCTACATACAAAATCATTGTCCTCAATGTAATAGACAGATGAGAGGTCTTCTCAGAAGGCTTTCAGAAGCTTTGTGATCCCTTTACTAAACACAGGTATATTCATAATAAAACACACAGCGAGCTGTGATGACTTAGTGCATCTGTGTAGAGCTCTGGTACTCCCATGACAAGACAGTTTCTGACATTGAGTTCATTCAACCAGAGGTATCATGGCCATCTGTTCACTGTAGCACAGAGGGTGGACATACCCACAGAAGCAGAACTCGCACACAGTGGAAAGCTAAAGAGGTTTTTAACCAGTTTTATGCTTCCCTTATCTTAGTATTTTTTGAGATTTTAAGAAATTGCCATTCCATGTGTGAGTCTTTTATTCCTAGCACACAATTTTTGCTGCAGAGTGGTAGTGCACTCTCAAGACATGATCTTAGAGCTGTCTGCTGCAATACCAACAACAAAGGAATCACCAATTAGATACCGAACTCACAAACCCCTTTTATTTAACTTTTTTTTTTTGAGGGGGTAAATTATGGATAAGACAAAGCAGAGGTCAGGACCTTGCCACATTTTCAGATTTTCCACTTCTCCTGTTTCTTAATTACTTTACTGACACATACAGCAACTGTATAAATAGACCTCACCAACAAAGTTGGAGAGAAAATATCTCCATGGGAATCTGTGGAGTGCTCAGCTGAAAACCTGTTTCCTAATGACTTACACAACAAGCCAATATGAAAGAAATTATCCAAAATGTTTTGAGGCCAAGACTGATTCTATTGTCCTGATATGGCAATAATATGTACCTGCAGATAAACAAAATTCATGGTGACAAAACATGTAACTAAGAAGCATTATTAATTTGAAAAATATCATACAGTCAAGAGCTAAGGAATTTTTTTTGATTGTAGCCTATGTCTACGAGGCAGGGGGATTGACAGTTCTGTCAGTTATATCACGGATAGGCTTTAAAACAGGTTCATATAACATTCATGCTATTTCCCATTCTACCATTACAACCATCCCACCCTGAGGAACAATAACAAGAATACTCTGATAGGTTCCAAACTTTTAGGTATAACTTAAGCTTATGATAAAACTCAGACCCTCATGTTTTCATTATTGATTTCATATTTATTAAATTCACTGAAAATAAGTTTGTGGTTTCCATGGTACCCATTCCCATGAAAATGTTATGTTGATCACAGAGTAGTTATAAATGTGAATAAAAAATAATAATTCCAAAACTAGTGGAGTCCAAGCTTGCTTTGGACTTCTTGCAGCTACTTCATGTTGCAACAAACATGAGCATAGAAAAAAAGCCACCACACTGTTTCTTCTAGTGTGTTTTCAAGTGCTTTTGTCTAGTCTTGTGTTTTTGTATGTAAGCACAGACTTGTAGAATAAGCACAAGCAATATTAACACATGCTTTGTGTCTTCTTAAAAGCATGTAAGTACTAAATTCCAGGTGCCTTCATCACTACCAACTTGTCCATCACTCATATTTTTTTCTCTGAAGTGCTTTCATACCAAGATGAATGCATGAGGGGGTGGAGTGGGTTTACAAGTGTATAACTATTCTTTAAATTATAATCACATCTCTGCTTAAACACTCAGCAGTTCCATCCTCTGAAAGTATTACTGCATAGAGCAATGCTCTCCCACTTCATTTCTCTTCCTTCCATACACGGCAGTGCTTCACAGACAAAATGTTTTTTAAAGAGTGCATATATCAATTATTTTATCCTTTATGGATAGAATATCTAGACATAACTCATCTTATAAGGTAGCAGAGAATGCTATTACAGAATGACACTAAAACTCAATGTAATATTGGAGGGAATAATAGCTAAAAGAAATATTAAGAGAGTGTGTTCCTTTTGTGTATTTCTGTGTCAGTAACTCAGAAATTTCACCACCACTGGCAAAAAAAGCGGAATATTTTTATATTTTTCAAAGTGATGGGAGCAAAACTATAGCTGTAGAAACATGGAGATTAAAATCACAACATGAATTTCACAGTTGTTGATATTTTGCAGATGGAGGGATTTTTTTAATTTTTCATCGAATTTGTGTCAAACATTTCTTTTGCCAAAAACTCTTGCATTCTTTTATAACATAAGAACAAAGGACTGGGTTTGAATTTAAAACATGTTGCTAAAATTACCAGCTGTAGATAAAACCATGTGTTCACACATATTATATCAGTAAGTATATTTTCACCTTGTCTCTGTCATGTGTAACCTAACAGATTTTTTTCCAAAACCAAAGTTTTTATAGGTGCCATAAGGAATATGTGACAAAAAGCTTTGGGAATTGGAGAGGGAGATGCCATCCACTAGACAATCTTTGTCTGTCTACACTACAGAAGTGTTTGCAGTATAGTTAGGTAGAAATGTGTAAACACAGCTGAGATAGCTGGAAGAGATTTCACATTGTGCTTCTATATCTGTAGGATAAATCTGCCATTATGTGTTTGGCATACCTTGTGCAATCTTACATCTGTAGCTCTAAGATTAGAAAACACACAATTATGGAGTGATTGCTCTTCTGCTAGGGAGAGAGTGGAAGATTGTTCAGAAATTGCCAAGAAAGTTGAAAGATGGAAAGAGGAAATTATTTTATAGACACACACACCAAAAAAAGTAAAATTTCTATTTTGTTTTAAGATGACGTTCTGCTGGAGTACATAAATTGGCAAATACTTGTACTGCTTGATTGGTACAAATGGCTGTTGTCTACTTTGATATACCAGTAAGTACACAAATAAGGATAGCAATAAGTCTGGTATACCTAGTCTCTTATTAGATTGATGTAAACAACAGGCATGCACAGTCTTGCTCCTGCATACTGTGATTAAATGGCTTTTTAAAGCTATTTATATATGTCTGCATGGGAGCAAAGTAGCAAAGAAAAGAATTTAAAGTCATTCCCCCTGCTCCCTCTCTTTTAGTTATTTGCAAGGGAAGCTAAGGATGGAATATTGCATTTTCCCAAGAAATATTCTCCTGAATGTAAAAGAAAATGTTTCTCTAATCAGACTATGGATATTTTTTTTTACCAAAATCTTAAATTATCACCCTGTTTTCATTTGAGACATCCTGTGTGCATGTGTATATATATTTAGGCATGTGCAAAATATACAAAGATAAAGCTATCCATAAATAAAATGTGTATGTAGGAGCCATACACAGTAAATATATATCTGTTACTCACTCTGAATTTACCTATTACTGTAGTCTGATAAACAGTGATGCATTAATATTTATGCAGTTTTTCATTTCGACTCTTCATTTTCAATTTCTAGGATTTAATTCTGCCATGCCTTCAAAATATGTGGATGATGTCAAACACCTGGAAACTTATTCTTCCTGTACTACAATGGCAATATTTTTGCTAAGGTGTCTTTCCATTTGTAAAAGGATAATGAAGTCAACTGACTATGACTGAGAGTTCAAATTTGTTTGTCACTGAAATACATCTGGATGAACGTTGCTGATTGATAGACTTAGGCATGACTGGACTACTCACTGTGGAGATGCAAGTTGCTTGGAGTATGACAAAAACCATGGGATTTTATGGGGTAGAAACTTGGACATCTAGGGAATACAGAGGCTTTGGGCAGGCAGGGACATTAAACATCTCCTCTTTGCACTTTCTAGCACTGAATGCCTGTACTAGATATCACTCTGCATTTGGGCAACCAGAATCACAAGCTGTGTCCAGGTTTGGATGGATGAAGGTCTCCAGCTTTATGTCCCAGGGGAGACTTGCCTCACCAGTTTCATTTGTGGAGTGACCCTGAGGTCCAAGCCTTGCAGCACCTCATTACCTGAGCATCCAGATAAAAAGCATTGTCTTCCTACCCCATGTCTGTGAAGGGCCTTGTTAAATCTTCTCATCCCCTCCTCACAGACAGGGTGGCTTCAGTGAGTCCCTCCAAAGGCTTCCCTGCCCCAGGCTGACTAACTTCCTCCCAGGGCAAGTGCTACAGCCCCGGCAACTCTGAGGACCTCCCTAACCTCACCCCAGTGCATCATTGTTCAAGACTGAAGACGGTATCTGGATGTGTCCTTATGAGTGCTGAAGAGAGAGGGATGATTACTGCCCTTCTGTTGCCTTCCAGAAAACATTCTGGATTAACATTTCATTGTATGTATTCATCATTGAATTCCATATAACAAGTTTTTCTTAAAAATTGTAGGACTTTCTAGATTATAGCCATATTCTATAAACAATGTCTCCAAAGAACTTTCTCACTAGCTTTCACATTCCCTTTCCCTGATATGTAGACCTTGAAGCACAAAATCAACTTATGTAAGGGGGAGTTAGGACTCTTTGGAAAATATTACCCCAGCTTGTACCAGGATTAATGACATCCTCATTGCAGATATCTCAGTGCTTGAACAAGTTTATCCTGAACTATGAAAGCAGACTGTTCTCTTGTTCTACTTTAGGCATAGATGAGATCTTACAAAAATAGGGAGTAGCAATTTTTTTTTCACCATTTAAACAAGACAGAATGCCACAATTTTAGTTCCATGTGGAAACACAGCCATGTGTTTAGTAAAACTGTCATATGCATTTGAATGACAATTCTTTAGTTCCCTGCCAAAGCCCATATGTGTGCACAATGCTGGCCTGGAAACAAAAACCTTCCTTGTGGGCATGATGAGCAAAAGATAAGTGGCAGTTCTTTTTGATTCACCTTCCTCTCCTTTAATCCATTAGAAGCTCAGAGGTTCTGAACTGTGGTTTGTGGATGTACTTTTTCATTAGCTACTTCTCATCCCCATCTTGAAAACTCATCTCCGTAGCGTCCAGTACAGCATTACTGATACCCTATAGGGTGAACTATAAAGCCAGCCCTGTGCACAGCATAAGCAATTTCCCAGTCAGTCAAGCAAACCTTGCATATTTGGAAAGGTGCAATTGTTTATGTATGTTTATATATATGTAAATATACATCATGCTAGGTCTCTTTAAAAATCTGTATAGAATTACTTATTTCACCTGAATGCATTCAGGGTTTTCCCCTCTTTCCATCAAAGTCATGTGATTTACTTGTTTTGTTACAAAACATGTCATTCCTCGTAAGAAGTCAGTGGTTTATAGATAAAAAGAAAATATAAAATATCACAAAATCTAATAAAATCTGACGAGTTGTTAAAAATATAATAGGTTTGTTGACTATGGCTTTCCTGTGCTAATGGAGGCTTTGTCATTAAGGGGTATTAACAGGACATGCATTTAAGCTGTTCCTGTAATCAATTGCTCAGTGGTAGGTGATGGCAATCTTACCCAATTAGAACAGTGGCAAGTATATAATTATTGGATTTTCAAGGGAAAAAAAAACAAAACTATGCCTTAGCAAATTCAAGCCAATGCAAGCTTCAAGTAAATTGAAGCTTATAACTCAAGGTTTTCTTAAAAGTCCTAGTATTTTCTAGATTACAACAATTATTTCACTCACACACACTCTGTTCCCTCCCTTGTGATTTACTGAGAAGCAGGAAAAAACTGACAATATATGTAGAGAACAAATATATGCAAACCAAAAAATAATAACAAGAATTCATTTATGATACATACTTCTGATATACTAAAGCATTATGTGGTAAATGCATCCATAATAATACTAATTCTTTAATTTGTTTGGGTTTATTTTCAAGGAGTTGATATTACAACATATGCATTCGTATGGTTGAACTTCTTTTGCTACATGGCACGGACAAAGAAGTTCATGAGTATGTATTAATATGCATGTGTAGTGAATTAATTTATGCCAGTGTAAGGTCCTTTTTATGCTGTGAAACATCAAGTAAATGTATTGAAAAAATGCTGTTAAGAAACTGAAATGTATTCTTGAGTGACTAAGTATTTGTATAGATAAGATTTTCAGTTGTGAAAATATTGGTATAACAAGGTCATTAAATCATGTTGGGGTATATATACTGCGAGTTTTTAATGCTTCAGTAATACCCTGGGTTTTGTTTCTTTGTTATCACTTCTTGTTAATTCTACCATTATCTAGCAGATCTGTAGTAAACTCATTTTTCCCTGCCTGCAACTTTCTAATTACTGCTGAGCCTTGCTGCCTTGTCATCAAAACTGATATTTCTGTTGAAACTGATGAAACAGGGGATGTCTTCCTGCCACTGTTTGTTTATTTCTTTGTTTTTTTAATGAACAGATCTAGGTAACACAAGGTGAAAAAAATAAATCCTTCCAAGTAGCTTATTTTTGTTTCAACAAGAAGCCAGCAGATATTTTATAATCAGAAGTGGGGAGGATTCACCAGAAACTAGAAAAAAAAAAATACCCTTTTGCATTGCATATGAACTTACACAGCAACAGATTTTGACTAAAATAAAAAAGGAAAATATTAAAACCCACACCATTAGCCAGTTGTACAAAGTTTCAACAATAAAGATAGATTGCAGAGTACTAAGACTCAAATTCACTCACTGACTAAAGAAGTTTTCAGTTCTGAGTATAAAGTTTGAAGGACACTTCCAGCACAGGCAGTTTCATGACCTTAGTCTTACTTTTCTTTGCCTTCCTTACAAAGGAGACAAAGAATATTCCTTCGGGCAGTGGGGTGCATTATTTACAATCACAGTCTTTGCCAGAGGGATTGGTTGCTAGTGTTTCATTTCCCCAGCAAAAATGAATACTTTTTAATTGTGTACTCTCAGAATCTGTCTCACAAGCTGCTTAAAAATTATCAAATAAATACATAAATATTTCTATTATCAAATGAGGCTCTCGGCTCCTGACAACAGATAAGAATCCACTTTTCTTTGCTGTGCCCCCGAACCATAAACCTTGACCTTTTTCCTTAGAACTTCTGAAACCGAGCCAAAGAATAACAAACTCCTTCAGGAAAGCAGGAGAAATACAACATAGTGACCTTACAATTTCCACACTCTCAGCTAACCTAACCCGTGAAGGATGCTGCAATGAAGTGAATAAAGCAGATTGTGAAAAACATTGACATTCAGCACGGTACTGGAAACACCCTTGGACTCAACATGGCTGTTGCACCGGAAGATTCACCCAGATGAGGGTAAAATAACAGCGAAAAAATTAAGTACATTTGTTTAACTTTGAAATCTAGGAGCTCTTCCAGCAGCTGAAGCTTGTCTAATTCTCAGCTCTCAGTTTCTACAGGAATAACATTCCCGTTAAAACAGTAGTTCACCAAACCTCAAATAAGCCCTTTTACCAAAAGGATAAGGATTAATGGTTTTTGATACTATTTTCAATATTCCTTGTTAAAGAGCCACCCATATATGACATTTGTAAGTGTGTGTACACTATGTATTAATTCAAATTAAGCCCTGCAGTGAATAATGCCAAGGCCCTTGAATCACATTATTTAATTATTTTCCTCATCTGATTGCAGAGACTGTTATTTAATGTCTCTTGTTTTTCTTTATTACTCTGTTTACTTTATGAAATTGCATTCACTTTTTCAACTCAGAAATTGTACAAACGAGAGGGAAAGCAACAGTTTTAAACAAAGGAGTCATGTATTTATTTGGAAGAAGTAAAAGGTGGCTGAGGAAACATCCAAATTATAGGGTACCTGTCACAAGTGGCCACCTATAAATTAGGGAAGAGCTGGAAACAGTCAGTGAGGTGAGAGGAGTATTAATAATGTGAAGGAAGATAACGAGGGACCTGAGCTGCAGCTGTAGCTCTGGTGGGTGTTGTGCCCCAGGGGGGCTGTGCAGGACAGCAGCTCTAGCCAGGGCTGAAGCTGCAGGGTCCATCCCAACCTGTGGACTGGAGCTGACAGAGATGAACTGCTGGAGCCAAAAAGACAAAATACTGTGCTTAACATTCTAATTTGAAGCACAATTGTGTCACCAGGCTTTCCACATGCTGTTGTAACTAATGGCTGTGGACACGCACGGCGACAGAGAAGGCTTTAAAAAGGTTCTCCCTCTCGGTGTTATCTGCCTGGGTCATTCAGTTTGTGAATTATTGCTTGCATTTAGCATACAGTGAGGTTTTTTTCCCCTTCTTTTCCTTCCTCCTGAAGCCAAGAAACAGAGCAGAAAGGTTATGTGGAACAAAGATATGGTTCTTGCTCATTCAGTAGCTTTCTGGTGTAGTTCCAATGCTGTTAACACCACTTTGTATCAACCTGAGTCAGAAAATGCAACGGACTGCTGGCAGGGACTGCACAGACCCACTGTATGCTTCAGACAGGACAGACAGCCCTTCCAAAGCAGGGATAAGGTATTCTGCCTGTCAATTGACCTAGGATGTGCTGCCTTGCATCAGGATCCACACCACAAAGAGAAGGCTCAGATCCTACAACAGTGTAGCAGGGAGGTTTTGCTCTTATGACCCATACACCCCATAGGTTTGTAAGACTTTCCCATGACAATGATAGTTGCTACAAATATAAAATCACATTTTCTTGTAAAAAGCAATTTAGCCAAGAAAACAATAATTAAATAAAATAAGCCTTATTTTACCATAATACAAATAGCTTTAACGTAGTCTGCAAGCACTGATCTCAGTATTCCTTTAGGTCTATACACAGGAACAGGCATGTATTTGAAGTTCACATTGTTCCTAGTATGACCAAAATATTCTGTGTAATAAGTAGGTAAAATAATGGTATCGTTTCTGTAAATTTGTTCTGTTTTCTGGAATGAGCTATGCTGTTGCAGAGAGACTTGCTTTATTTTCTGTATTTGCAGTTTCCCTTCATACTGCTAATTGGATACCAGGCCATTTCCACAGTATTTTTCCTAACATCTCAGAAAGCACCTTCTGTTTTTGCTATGACATCAGTCAGAATGGACATGCACCATGAAGGGCAACAGCAATAACATCAATCCCTGCTTTGAATTGTGATAGGTACATGTACATTGGTGGTGTCTGACTTCCTTAGGAGAAACCCACACACACTGCTCATGGTCTGAGAAAAAATACTGTGCAAAATGGCTATTGTCCTTTAATGTTATGCCAATTACAGTCATTCCAGTGGGTAAAAAAAATCACAAAAAATATAATCTTGGTTTCAGATCCTTTTCACAA
Source organism: Aegotheles bennettii (assembly GCA_013398125.1). Classification (NCBI taxonomy): domain Eukaryota; kingdom Metazoa; phylum Chordata; class Aves; order Caprimulgiformes; family Aegothelidae; genus Aegotheles; species Aegotheles bennettii. The sequence continues at coordinate 103,425 of VZRW01001676.1, forward strand.
AGTATCATCTCACCAAGAAGTTTTGATTGATTTGCATCAATCTGCCACTTACCAGTGGACAGACACGCTCCTCTCTAAGCAAATAGTAGCATATGAATAGTACAAAAGCTCTTTGCCACAACTATTTTCTCTGCTGTCTTGTGTACACTTTCTTAATGCTGAGCTGATTATCGTACCTGCACTACTGAACTTTAGGGAGCATAGAAAGGAAGGAAAAAATAAAAACCTTGTTTCTTTCCACCTATTGCTAGACAGGACTTTCTTTTTTCTTAAATAAATGCTGTGCTCCAGGGTTATATACTGGCCACACCACCATTGACAAAATCACACAAAGATATTTCAACAGCTGGAGAAAAGAAGTAGCTTTTGGATGCCTGTCTCTTTTTCTTACCACAGTGGTGTTGAGAAGACTGGAGATTGACTTTGGCCCTAAGAAAATTTAAACAACTTGGCAATTTGACTTTTTGTGGGATTTTATTTCTTGCTTGGAGGTTTCTTTTTAGTTTCCTTAATAATCTCTGACTGTAATTCAATGTTTTCTTTCTTCCTTCAAGCTCCAGTGTATTTACATTTCTGTCCACAGCCGTGCACCAGCCTGGGTAGCCTCGTAAAATCATATCAACACACTTCTCCATCAAGGGTTGCTTTCAAATGTAAGAAGGTGGCATTGTTCCTGGCACCAAAAAGACTGTTTCAGGGGATCAGCATTGTGGGTGGTTTGGTCCTCCCCATCTGATTCTGCCATGACAACCCATATAGACCTGATATTAAAGCCCCCTCCCTTCAGGTGGACTATATTTTGTTGTGTTCTGTGGCCCCTGACAGCAGGTTCCTGTGTTATTTATGGTGGCATCTGATGTAGCTAGAGGAGCTACACCAGTTAAATCTGGAAACTCTCACCAATACCTCAGTAACTGCACAGCCATCCAAACAGCAGGTCTCCACTTTGTATTCAGTGCCTTGTAACATATGGTAATTCTGAGTATTTTTCTTTCCAGCCACATGCATAAACCATTGAATAGAGGGAATCAAACACCCCTTCTTCATCTGGTGGCAGCCATTGCTGTGAGAGAGGATACTGTATGATCTCAACATCTCCCAAAAACTTTTCATATCTTGTTCTCAATAATTAGGAAGTCCTTTTGCAGGTCAAAAATCCTCTTGTGGTTACTTTTGTGCCACACCAAGAGTTGCTCCTTCTCCCCAAGTATCATGCTGTCCACCCTAAAATATTCAGGGTTCTGCTTTTCAGTGGTGTTAAAAATAGAGAAAATAATCATCTCTGAAGTATGAGCTATGCGGTGGGGAACGAGGACATCCTGCAATCTGTTACTTCTTGGTCTCTCTCCAAGCAGTCTATTACTTTCAAAGGTTTCTGTTTGCATAACTCTCAGCAGACCTCAGCTTTGCTTTAAAGAGGTAAACTGGTTGCCTCTTGTTCAATCTATGATCTCCTCTATATTCTTCAGAGACTGCAGATACAGACTAATCTTGTAGCTAGACTCAATCTTTTACAAGCAGAAGACTACATTTACATGCAAAAACTTGTCTGAGGATCTTACAGCTTTGCTCGTTGAGATCTTAAGAGTAATTCTGACTTCTAAACTTTTTCCATACATTTGCTATTCACTTCATGAATTTCCCTTTGGAGCACCTTCTGTTGTCCCTGATAAGATACAAGATATTGACTCTGACGGCCACTAACCTGAAAAAATAATTATTTCTTAGATTTTTGTTTTGTTTAGTTCTTGTTTTTCCTCTCATATACACAGCTTGTAAATCTTTGCCTGGAATCAGTGAGTTTATAGAAAAAACAAATCTGGTCCACTGTATACTAAAGTGTGCAGTGATTGCAAATCAAAAACCTTATGAAATCAAGTTAGAAACTGGTTGAGTGTCTATAAACTAAAGCTACACTAGTTTCTTTAGACTCAGTTAATTCATTTCAGCAAAACTCATCCACTGACTGAGTTTATCTGAGTGACAGAGAAGGGTTTTATTACTGTTGACTTCAGTTAAGAGAATGCACAATGAGATTCTTTAAATTAGTTGAATGTGTTTGGACAGCTAATATCTCAGAAAGTCTATTATCTGTATTGACTACAACACCACAGAATGTTATAAAATTCATTATAATCTTCATAGCTTAACAATGATTGCCTCATTTAGAAATATAATTACCTATCATTGAAGTTTTCTGCCAGAAGGGGTTTTTTAGCAGTGTATTAAAACTTGGTTTACCAGGCTTCATTTAAATCCCTTGTCTCCTTCCTCCCCTTGTAAAAGTTTGATATTTTAGGTGACCCTTTTTTTTTTTTTTTCTAATACCAAAGTTTTATTCCAGGTATTTAATGTCATTATACACAAAGGACAAATTGACACTAAAATAGCAGCCTGGCTAATAAAACAAGAAACCACCAAATGAGAGCATGTTATGGGATGCTCTGTAATATAATGGGATTGTGTGAGCAGTGTCCTCCTCCTTAAGATTTAAAAGCAGGATAAATTATTATTCATGAACAAAAATTATGACCCATCTCCTAAAAGGGTCATTAAAGAGACAGAAATAATAAATTTAAAAAACTGAAGTTCTTTTCCACGATTTTGCAAGAAAATTATTTCAAGGATTTTTGTTCCAATTTTAAATTATTTTTGAGACAGAACTGTTGTTCCCAGAGACACATCAAAACCAAACCCACGAGGCTTGTCCTGATCGAAACCAAAACTTCTATGTGCAATGACAATGCATTTGTAGAGAAAATAATTGGTAAACCTTGTCAAGCATAATTAGGTTGTATCCATTCTTGTAGACTAATCAGTTATCTAAATCATGGGAACCCTGCCATCTTGTTCACAGGTTCATCCCTCCTCATCCAGTGAAGCAACAAGGAGTTGAGAAATATTGAAGAAAGGCAAAGAATACATTTTGTTATTATTATTTTTCCTGTAGACACTATTATTTCTCCTTGATAGTATCAGAGATCATCATTCTCCAGAGCTATTAATCTGGCATGTGTATTGACATCCTGTGATTGTAAAAGATGCTATTTATTTCCTGCTGCCTTATAGCTCAAATAGAAAAGAAATACCTCAGACTTTAGGAACCAAACAAGAAGAGGGGAAAATGATGAAGTGTGATAATTTAAGGGCAAAGAAATGAGATCTTAGTACTTGAGACATCGTTTTTTGCTTAAAAACTATAGATATTTTTTCAAGTTTAGCTTAAAATTAGAATTTAGATGTTTGGATTGAAACCAATTTAGTAGGCAAGATGATGCTTTGTTCCAAATGTTTTTCTAATAAAACGCATTGCTAAAAATTGATGAGTCAGTAAAACACATACCATAAGTGTAACGTTTCCACAGCTTTTCATTCCCTCTCCTGGGTCTAGGCGATTATGTAAAATACATCTGTAAAATGAACACAGGCTGTTTATTACATAGACACAGTATGCCAAAACAAATTGTTTCAGAGTAGGGCTTTTTAGCATAACCCCCGAAAGCCACTATAAGATATGACACTGTGTATAGACATAACATCACATACATTGTCGATTACTGTCACAACCTCAGTGTGCTAAATATGCACTTACATTGAATGTTTAATCCATGATCTGTAACACCTGTAAAACACTTTACTTGAGTATTTGTGAAATTTTATTTCAATTTCAGGAATACTTCTGTTTACTCAAGTGTCAACACTATTCAGAAAACAAGTGCTCTTTAATCATGTAATTATGTCCACATAATAAAATATATAGTGTATAATATAGAAATACATGAATTCCTCATAGATCTTGACAATTATGAATGTTTTTTGCTTGACTTTTTTGCACATTCTTGAGTTACTATAGGGCTGCCCTTTGGAAGGATTTTCATTGTGCATTAAAACACATTAGGACCTCTATACAAAAACTGAAGTCCGTTATAGTCTGACATAATGTAAAGAACAAGCTGCTGTATCTGGGCACAGAAGTGAAGAGTTATTAAGCATTGCTAGGCAATCACCCCCATCCCCAAACCTAGTTTTCCATACTAAGGGATAGTTTCCAAATTATGGGTGTTATGATTGATGCAGCACAGGTAACCAGAAACATTTTGAAAACTTCAAACCCTCACCAAGGGCTTCTCAATGAAATCACCAGGTGTGGAGTATGTCCATTTTGTGATGATAGTCACATAGTTTTATTAACCTCTAATGGTGTTGTGAACTTAGTCAATAAGATTTTTAAATGAAGTTGTGTACAATGTGAGTAACAAAGGCAATACATACTACAGGTATGTAGAAGCAAGTAGAAGACATTCTTCAATTTAGGAAAAGTCACACTGAGCAACTCTGTTTTTCCCTGGCAGATCATGCAGTTAATGGACTTTCCTTTCCATCAGATACATAGACTAAGGCACCTGGATCAGAGAAGGACCCCAAAAACTGGTCTTTTGGGGGACTATTTTGCAGACAAAATGCCTATCATAGCAGGTCTTGGTAACAACAGGCAAGAACATTCTGTTTGAGAATTTTTCTAAAATCCAAATTTTCCATACAGCCTGGTGTTACCCTCTTTGAATAAAAGCTAATTAAAATAAACACAAAGAGCAGGCAAGGATCAGAGGAATGAAAACAGGTGAAGGAAACTCGGTAACCTAATCACTGGAAACAGAGCACTGAGTGTGCTGCTCCTGAATCCATCAGAGAAGATGAGCACCTTGTCCCTAGCGTGAAACCAGGGAGGTGACTCAGTGAAAGGACCCCTCTGCACACAGGGTCAGGAGCTCTGGAGATGCATGCAGGGACACAGGACTCACTGCTGAATACAGCAAGAAATTTGGGGTGGAACCAAGAGACCTTTGTGACTCTTCCTAGGAGATATTTTAAGAGGATTAGAGAGATGCACAAGACTTAATATTGGATATTTGGGGGAAGGTCAAAGGCAGGAAAATATAAGGGATCAAGGTGGAAAAAACAAAGAAAAAAGGGATGAAAGGGGCCAGTCAAATATAAATATGAGTTCAGTCAGCATGTTTGCCTGACTGAACTCCATGCTTGGACACCACAGTCCACCCCACAGCCTTACTAGTTCTATTTCTAACTATTTTTAGTTAGACTTACTTGTCAGCATCCCCTCTGTGCCTGGTAAGATCATGGAATAGATCCTCCTAGAAGCTGTGCTAAGGCATATGGAGGTGATTCGAGACAGTCAACATGGTTTCACCAAGTGCAGTTCATGCCTGATCAACCTAGTGGCCTTCTATGAGAGAGTGACTACATCAGTGGACAAGGGAAAAGCTACAGATGTCATCTACCAGGACTTCTGTAAGGCCTTTGACACAGTCCCCCACAACATTTTTCTCTCTAAGTTGAAGAGGCTTGGATTTGATGGATGGACTATTCAGTGGATAAGGAATTGGTTGGATGGTTGCACACAGAGAGTAGTGGTCGATGGCTCAATGTCCAGATGGAGATCAGTGACAAGTATTGTCTCTCAGGAGTCCATTTTGGGACCAGTACTGTTTATTATCATGGGCCAGAACAGTCTGGGTGCTGGCCACGTGGGGTTGTGAGGCCCCTGCAGCTCAGCCAGGGCATGGCCACCATGCTCAGTGTGTCACCAGGGCTGCTGGCCAGGCCTGTGAACCAGTTTCCCTGGGGAGGTGCACCCCAGAGATCTGGGAATGGCCGATGGCCAAGGCAGGGCCATCATCTGCCACCCTTGAGACCAGCATGGAGCAAGCCACTTGCACAGGGCCTGAGAATGTCCTGGCACACCTTCTTCTCAGGCAAATCAGGATGGAGGATCTGTGGTGGCTGGACAATGATGAAACAGCTGAAGAACTGGCAGGAGAGAGTCTGCTGGCAGAAGACATCTCCATCTCCATGCTGAGGCTCAGCCAGGACCCAGATGAAGGCCCCCAGCATGTGCCACGTTCAAAGGGGTTTGAACAACCTGATCTAGCTGACCATATCCCTGTTCACTGCAGGGGGGTT
>VZRW01001677.1:0-15863 GCA_013398125.1 Aegotheles bennettii
CCTGGCTCCATCTTCTTGACACTTACTCTTGAGGTATTTATACACATTCATGAGATCCTCTCTCAGTCACCTCTTCTTGAGGCTGAACAGGCCCAGCTGTCTCAGTCTTTCTTCATAAGAGAGACTCTTCAGACCCCTGACCAACTCAGTGGCTCTCAGTTGGACCTGCTCCAGGAGCTCCATGTCTTTCTTGTACTGTGGAGCTCAGAACTGCACACAGTATTCCAAATTTGTCCTCACCAGGGCTGAGTAGAGGGGCAGGATCACATTCCTCAACCTGCTGGCAATGTTCTTTATCATACACCCCAGGATTCCTTTGGCCTTCCTGGCCAGCAGAGCACACTGCTGGAGCATGGAAAATTTGTTGTCCACCAGGACCTCCAGGTCCTTCTCTGCAGTGCTGCTTTGCAACAGGTCGGCCTCCAGCCTGTGCTGGTGCGTGGGGTCATTCCTTCCCAGGTGCAGGACCCTGTACTTGCCCTGTTGAACTTCAGAAGGGTTTTTTCTGCCCATCTCTCCAACCTATCAAGGTCCCTCTGAAGGACTGCACAAGCCTCTGAGGTATTGGCTACTCCTCCCAGTTTTGTATCATCAGCAAACTTGCTGAGGAGGCACTCTACCCCCTCATCTGAGTCACTGGTGAACAAGTTAAACACTGGGCCCAGTACAGAGCCCTGGGGGATACCACTAGTGACAAGCCTCCAACTGGACACTGTACCATTGATCACGACTCTGGGATCTGTCACTCAGTCAGTTCTCAATCCAACCCACTGTCCCACATCAGCTTCTAAGTGCTAAAGATACTTTCAGAATATCATAAAGTCATATTAAATACCAGTTTAGTGAATAGCATGTACAGAAGAACACATTCCTCAAAAAGTATTTCCATAACATTATTACCAACTTTTGAAAATTCCTGCAGCCTATCTTAAAAAGAAAACACGTACTGTAGCTGTTAACCAAAAGACTGAGGATGTCTAATATATGCAGGATTGAAGAGCCGCTTTTGAAAAATTTTGCAGAAGATTTCAAAAGATGAAAGTCTTTTAAGCCTTCCATGTTAATGGAATTAACTTGCAGAACAAAATAAATGCAACTACATATTTGCTGAACTTACATTTTGATACCCGAACATGATTTAGTGTCGTGTGAATGGAAAGGACAGGCATATACAATTTTCACTTAGTAAGGTACCAACAGCTTAATGTTTATAAAGTAGCAACAACTGATGAATATGAAGTCAAATGTTATGCAGTCTGCACTGGCAAATATGGAAGCAAAATCTGAATGATTATTATTACAACAAATGTAAACTATTGCAAAGTTGGCTTAGAACAGCAGTCCCTAACCAAACAGAATCGAACAAAACAAATCAAATAGTAAAATATTTCAGTCTTATGAATAGTAAGTGTAGTAACAATAATCATACTAAATGTGAGGAATGCAGTAGCAATGTTGAATTTAAAAAGCTTCACCTGAGAATGGGTATCATAATTCATTGCAAAGGTTCAAAAAACACCATTCCACCTTTCTGTTTAGAAAACATCCACTTCTACTAACTCACTCATAAAATAATAGAATCATAGAATCATAGAATTGTTTTGGTTTGAAGGGACCTTAAAGATTATCCAGTTCCATCCCCCCTGTCATGGGCAGGGACACCTCCCACTAAACTACATTGCTCAAAACCCCATCCAGCCTGGCCTTCAACACTCCAAGGGAGGGGGCAGCCACAGCTTCTTTGGGCTTTCCCTCACAGGAAAGAATTTCTTCCTAATAAACAATCTAAATTTAACCTCTTTCAGTTTGAAACCATTCCCCCTTATCCTATTGCTTAATGTCCCCATAAAAAGTCCCTCTACAGCTTTCCTGTAGGCTCCTTTCAGGTACTGGAAGGCTGCTATAAAGTCTCCTCTGAGCCTCCTCTTCTCCAGGCTGAACAACCCCAACTTTCTCAGCCTATCTCCACAGGAGAGGTGCTCCAGCCTTCTGATCGTTTTCGTGGCATTTCTCTGGACTTGGTTCAAGAGCTCCATGTCCTTCTTATGTTGGGGGCTCCAGAGATGGACACAGGACTCCAGGTGGAGTCTCAAGAGAGTGGAGAAGAGGGGGAGAATCACCTCCCTCGACCTACTGGTCACACTTCTTTTGATGCAGCCCAGGATACTGTTGGCTTTCTGAGCTGCAAGTGCACACTTCTGGCTCATGTTGATCTTATCATCAACCAGCACCTCCAAGTACTTCTCCTCGGTGCTGTTCTCAAGCTCTTCTTCACCCAGCCTGTATTTCTGCTTGGGATTGCCCTGACTCAGGTGCAGGACCTTGCACTTGGTCTTGTGAAATTTTATGTGGTTTGCTTGGGCCCACCTTGAGAGCCTGTCAAGGTCCCTCTGGATGGCATCCCTTACCTCCAGCACGTCGACTACATGGCACAGATTGGTGTCATTGGCAAACTTGCTGAGGGTGCACTCAATCCCATCATTCATGTTGCCAGCGAAGATGTTGAAGATCTGGTCCCAATACTGACACCTGAGGAACACCTTTTGTCATTGATCTCCACTTGGACATTAAGCTGTTGACCACAACTCTTTGAGTGCAATCATATAGTCAATTCCTTATCCACTGGGTGCTCTATCCATCAATTCCATGCCTCTCTAATTTAGAGACAAGGATATTGTGCAGGACAGTGTCAAATGCTTTGGTCCAGGTAGGTGACACTCTCAGGAATTATTAGTTTATTCTATAGAACAGGTAGTCAGTCTTAGAGACAAAAGATCCAGAGAAGTTTATTTCAATAATTTTACTTGATTCTGAAACGTTTAAGGAGATTCTGTTTTATGAAGAGGACAGAACATCAGCAGGTTCTGCTTTGCCCTTATAGTATCCTCACAGAATCACAGAATCTAAGGGGTTGGAAGGGACCTCGAAAGATCATCTAGTCCACCCCCCCTGCCAGAGCAGGGTCATCTAGAGTACATCACACAGGAACGCATCCAGGCGGGTTTTGAATGTCTCCAGGGAAGGAGACTCCACAACCTCTCTGGGCAGCCTGTTCCAGTGCTCTGGCACTCTCACAGTGAAAAAGTTTTTCCTGATATTTACATGGAACCTCCTGTGCTCCAGTTTGCAACCATTGCCCCTTGTCCTATCATTAGTCATTACTGTAAAAAGCTTTGCTCCATCATCCTGACACTCACCCTTTACATATTTGTAAACATGGATGAGGTCACCCCTCAGCCTCNAGTGATAGCATTTTTGTTCAAGTTTTAAGAAAGAAAACTTCTTCATGAATAACGTTCACCTAAACATTAATAAAACATAGATTTAAGAAACTAAATAAACCCTAACTCCCAAATATTAATCTTGCTTTTGGAAATCATCTAACTCCACAGGCACAAAGGTGTCTTTAAGTGTGTACACTTATTTATCCACACATGCAGACATACGTTCTGGGAAATGTAATGGGAATTCAGGTTAATATAAGCAGCCACTTAATCTCCCATGACTATCAGGAGGAGATGATGATAGCCACCTTAAACATAGGAAATCAGGATTTAAGTCCTTCCCAGATGAGAGTTAACACATACAGCTTCGTTTTTGAGGAGAGAACCCTGAAACACTGCTAAAGACAGCAATAAGAATAAAAGGAGGTAAAAATTATCTGAACAGTAAAATGAGTTAATTTTTGGTAACAAATTAATAGAAGGTAAACTCTAGCCACAGGTAGTCTCAATCATGACACCTCATTATGGCATATTCTGGCTGAGAACCCTCTTCAATCTTTCAAGTGCAGCTGGATCAGCATGCAATCCAGGAATTCATGAATGATGAGACCATTAAGAGAGTACTACTTTGTGTGGGATTATGACACTCAGCTATGGTTTTGGGTTTTGATTGTTTTGGTTTTCCTCAGGCTGCTTTAATTTTTTGTAGCCTATGTTGTTTGCATATTATGTGCATTCCTATTCCAATGATCAATAGTCTGAGTTCTCTTAGGATAGATTCAAAATCTCTTTTAACACCTCTCCTTCCCCAGGAATCTTGAGTTGTTGGCAATGTAACAGCTCACCTCTTAAACTGTTTCTCCCTTCTTTCTTCATGTTATTATAACCTACTGTTTTTAAACTCTCGTGCAATGTGGGACATGAGGGCTGAGGACAGCTCAGACTGAGTTAAGACTATTTGTATCTTATCCTCATAAATGATTTTTCCAATAACTAAGGTAAGTGGAAGTAAATGAAGATTATTTTTTTCTTTCTGGAAAGAAAGCTCACTTTCCTCCATTAGACAAGTGTTCTTTGGAGATGAAGAGCCACCACAGATGCTAGGACAATGTGACCACGAAGGATTTCTTATTTCTTCCAATGCAATAGAGAGCATAACACCACTGCAGAGAGATAGTCACCTAGTTTATAATGACTCTTCAGTGGATGGGAGGTCTTCAGATGTGTTTATACTGTTCTAATGTATGTAGCATGTACTGAGGTGTGTACGTTGGGAGGATTATATCTTCAAAATAGAATATGGGGACTTTTTAAATAAAATCAGCCCACCAGTCACTGTTTATAGGGAGGGTTAGACAATATTTGTATTGTAGATTGAAAAGGCTGCACAACTACTTCTATAATATTTCAGGGTAGTAGTACTTGTTGGCACCAAGGAGGAAAACTAACTGAATTGTTGTAAAAAATTCTTGTAGGAGTAGCATTAAGTTCAGTGCAGAAAAATACCAAAATGCCTGAGTCACTGGCTTTGTAGCTTCCAACTCTCTGTGGCTATTTGGTGTTGAAGAGAAATTGTAAGAAAGAGACTTGAATGGTGAGAGAAGGAATACGGAAGTCACTCATTAATCTCAGTGATCCACTCAGAAACCTTCCCCCCCCCCCTTTTTTTTTTAAGATTGCATTAACACTCTCTATACTTTTAACAGAAATGTGCAGAAGACACGTTAGAGAAACATATCTCTCTTCTATATACTTGCTGAGTAATCAGCACTTTTAAATGTCAAACAGGTTTAGCTGCCCAAGCTGTAGAACTGTATAAAATTTTTGCCAATTAAGAGCTGTGCACCAATTTTAAGGGCTCTAACTGATGAATGCCTAGATGAGACTTTTTCAGACAGTTATACTTTTTGAAACTACTGAGAGTCCACCCTCAAAAAATCTGTTTTTTTCAGTGTATTCTTAGGGCTTTGATTGACAAGAAGGCTAGGACTGGGATGGCTGAAAAGGTTACTGTGTCCCCCATCCCTGCTGTTCTAGAATCAGAACCTGAACCATGGGAGCAGCATACTGTGAGCTCAGCCTCTTCAGCTGACTAACAAGCAACTTGTGCAGGGGAACAGGGTAGGTAGAGGGAGTGGTAATGTTCTTCATCTTCCCAGCCTACACCACTTCCACCCAAGCATTGAAAAATGCCCTAAGGAAATTCGTTTTCTGAGGGTGAACAGTCAGCAAATTCTGAGGTCCCGTAGAGAATCCTATTTGGACAGGGAAATTTCTGGATGCTAAACAAAAATCATAAATCACACAATCCCAGATTAGGAACCTAAAAGATCCCTTCCTAAAATCCTTTTTTAAAACTGTAGAGTTTGCACTAACACCCATGTAAGGCAGTTTACTTTGTTGTTTTTAAAGACCTTCCTTAGTAGCTTACTCTTCTAAAACACCTTCAGTGCTGTTGAGACTTGGACGTAGGTTTTGTTAATATATTACATGCATTTTTGCAGCAACCTTCACCATGTTGGTTTGTACTATTATTTTTATTTTTTCTCCAGTCTGACTATTAAAGTCTGTCAGAAAAAGTTGTTCAGTGAGCAGCATAGGCAGAATGAAGTAAAACTTTTCATTTCTTGAGTCTGTGCAAAGAGCACAGAGAACTGAAATGTCTGCTTCTCAGTGGCCCATATTGTTCAAACTTTAGACTTCCATAGATTTTCATATGCAGGACCATATGTCCAGTGACTATATCTATGATCCTATCAATGTGTTGGATGAACTCTAAGAATGTAAAAAAAAAAAAATCAAATAAAAAAAAAATCATAAACTCAATAGGAAAGAGGTGCACTTTCCCAGAGCAGACACTAGAAGATACTCTACTTCATCAAAAGAGAGTGCCAAAGTTTCCTGGCTGTGAAAACAGAAAAACAACTCTCTTTAAGAGGTTTTTCTCCTTTCCAACCTAATTAAATAGGATATAAACTAAAGGAGCTGTGACCATGTTTTTTGCACGTCTCTTATTTTGGCTCATTTTTCTCTTGTACTTTTACTCCCCTGCAAATTCAGTTCTGGTCTTATATTTTGAAAAATATGTGATGGAATGACCTTTACAGCTCTTTTGTCCTCAACTTGTTTAGTCATATAAAGGGTTACAGATACCCAGAGACAAATGAATGTGCTGGTACAGTGGTAGTCCAAGCCTTTCAGTGTCCCTGGTCTTCATTCAGAATTGAGGGTAATAAGAGCCCAACTAGAAGGGAATCAAGATTTCTTATGGGGAAAGAAGGGCTGCCCTGACTTGTTAATGAGTCTAATACAGAATAAGCTTGTTGTTCCAGGACAGAAGTGTTTTGATACCAAGAAATATCTTTCCAAGCATTCAGTGGATAGGTCTGAGCTTTTTCATAAAGCTGACTAATTCAGCAAAGAATGTATATTCGTGTCACAGATATGTAGGTTTTAAACATGTATTATTCCCTTTCAAATTACACTTTATAGAGTATTATACCCTGGGAGAAATTATTCATAAATGGCACTAATGAGTGTCAAGCTGCACTGCAAAGCATTTTGAAAATTGTCCTACTAATTAATGGAGTAATTAAGGTTTTGTCAGTGACATATCATGTTTCTGACAGGAATAGATGGTCTGTGTAAGTCTGTGCTAGGCAGCTATCCAGGCAGCCACTGTGTTTAATGGATGGCAGCAATTTAGTCCAGGTTTATGGTGATGGGACCACCTGCATAGGGGGAGCTGACAACCTGCATACACAAACAGTACTTTGCACTTTTCCTCAGTAAAATCATCTTAGTTCTATATTGATGTAACCCTCCCTAGGATGACACATTAGCTTTTTGCCAGTAAAACGTAAGTACTGTTTCTCTGAGCTTTTGTGACAAAAATGTCAATTAACTTCCAATTTTCATTTCCATTTAATTTTGTATTCTCCTTCTATTTGCATATTAATGTGAACATGGTGCAGAACTGTTAGATTAAAATACCTTACAAAGCTAATATCATGTAATGCATACTTATTGAGTGTAATTGTTATGAAAACATACAACTTTTAGAAAAATACATTTTCAAGTTGCCGTTGCCTTCAGAAAAGAATGGTTGACACCTCTCCCATCATCCCACTCCCAAAACCCCTGAGTGGGTGACATAGACAAAGGTAAAGAGAAATATTAAAATTAGAAAGACTGGGGGAGAAACCTTTAAGTGCATATCAACACAACAATTATATATATATATACTTTTATTCTCTTAGCAACAGACCTCTATTAATTTCAATATTAATAATTTATAGCCTGGCTTCATGTAACAGCATCTTAGAATTGAATCTAGAAGAAAAAGAGCTTGAAAGGAGAGAACTGCATAGGTGGACTGATTTTACTTCCATGTAGTTAGACAGTCCATATGCTTAGATTTATTAACTGCACGTCTCAGAACACATCTGAGTATTTTCAAATGCAGATGAGCAGAATTATTGAGCCAGAACTGACATAAAATATCTAATGTGTTGCTCAGGATAAAAAGCAACAAACTAGACTCCGCAGAATGATCAGTGCAGTTAAACCATGATTTGTGGCTGACCACTCCAGCAGTGTACTCCATGCAAACAAAACAGTCACAATGGAAAAGGAGGGAAGGTTATTTTGCTGATCAGTTGTAAATTTCCCCTTCTTCCAATTTCAGATGATTAGGAGTCTGTTGTCAGTTTTACAAAGCTGCTAAACTCAGCAGAATTTAGACACTCAGGATTGCGCAGCATAATTGACATGATTAAAGTATGAAAATGTCTTACATTTAAAATATAGGGCCAAATCTACTTCTGATATATCTAACTGAAACAATCAGAATCACACCAATGTTTAAACTGTACTAGAATGAATGCAGTAACTAAATAACAACGTATGTGAAATAACTACTGTCTGATCCTATTCAAAATACATGATTCTGGACTGAAATTTCATTTGGCTGCTGCAAAAGCAGAAGATATGGAAGCTGATTTAAGAGATGAAACAAATGTAATGTATAAGGGTAACAGGCTTGACTCTCCTTGTGGTCAAGAACACAACTTGAATATCAGCTCCCAGGATAACTCCACTGTACTGAGAGAGTCTGGATTTTAACTGCTTAGATTTCAGTTGTCAGAGGTTTTAGAATATTCTTTCAAGCATTCCCAATATCTCTTTGGGAGGTTTGATAAGCATCCAATAAATTGAAATTAAAATGGTGATTCATTACAATGCCTAAGACATAGAGTTACTTTGTCATAAATTACAGGTAATCTGCAATTTTACATTAGCTCAATTACCAGTAATAGGGTTTTAATGTAGCACTTACATGGTGTTAGAGGAGAAATCTTCAATATTACTGAATTTATCTCAAGGAGGAAATGAAAACTAAATTGGAAAGGCTGGTATGGAAGAAATGCTGATAGGACACTAGGGAATGGAAGTGAGGACAGAAAGCCATGTCACTCACATGAATGGAGAAATAAATAGTAAAGATGAGAAAGAAGAGGTTTAAAACACATCATGTAAAGGAAAAATGTAGCACACTAGGGACACTTGAAGAAGAAGAAACAGCAAAATCTAGTAGGGCACAAAGGGTACTAAAAATTGGGAAAGAGAAAGAGAATGAGAAGAATGATAATAAAGTCAGTTACATGGAATTGGCTTGCTTCTAGATAAACTTTGAATAATGACATTAGAAATCTAATAGAAAACACAAAGGGAATACGCTGATTGTGTACTTTTCCCTGCAAAAGAGAGATCTTTCTGGAGGGAGAATGGAGAAGACAGTTTCAAATAAATCCCAGTCAGTCCCTTCACTGTTTTCCAATTAAATTTTCAAATCCAAATTTAGGTGATTTCCACTATTGTTGAGCACTTTTAGCCATGGTTTAATGGGATCTAATTTTTGCAAAATCAGACTGCCTCTACTTTAATGAAATGTCTAACAAGAGATTAAAAATGTTAATTTTGTCACTCAGGCTGGAAGCATTTTCCTGTTCTGTAGATATTGTCCCTTAGATTCATGAACTGGTCTTTTGAAAGAAAAATGGGAGTGATACCAATAGAGTTTGCATCCCCCCATATCTGGAGATCTAACTGCATAGTTGTTTTGGACTTTAATTAGCTAAAGTGTAGATCATGGGATACACCCACTTATTATGAAAAAGAGGACAAGAGTATGGTTGAAAATAAAGTTTGTCCCCAAAACTCCCATACTTCCTCCCTTTCCCTGCTGAAATCCAACAGAAAAATAATGTATTTGAAAGAAGCATCACAGGAGAAGGAAAAACAACAAATCAACCAAAAACCCCCAACCAAAAACCCAAACCACATTAAAATTCCAGAATCAGAAATACAGGTGTACCTTGGAAAAAAAAACAACAAACAAACAAAAAACAACAACCATGAAATACAGGAATGTGGAAAACCCAGGGTCAATATTACTGCTGTATCATACTTTACCACAGGGTAAATTTAGAACAACCTGCTAAGGGCTCATTAAACAGTCTTTGATGAGGTTATTCATCTGGAATATAAAAAATTGAGATTGAAATCTCTCACCTGTCTCACAAAGCCCAGGACATGAATCTGGGGTGGTGTTTTCTCCCTAACACTGTCAATCACAAGGTTATTTTTAGTCCTGGGATCTTGTATCTGCTCTTTGTTTGACCATAAATTCCATAGTTTAACTGAGAATAATTTTTCACTGAAAGTTCTATAAAAAATGTTACACTCCCACTAACACTAAGTTCCATAGTCATAGTAAATGGCTATACTGTACCAAGACCATGACAAGTGTCAGCTTTTAGGTTTCGTTTTTTTTTTTTTTGGTTTTGGTTTTTTTTTTGGTGACTCTCCTTTATCTTTCTTCTTAATTGCCTTTACTGTCTGACTCATGCAGGTCTCTTTGCTGCTTTAGAATCTTATCTCTAAAGTCTCTTTTCTATTGTCCAATTGACCAAATAATTTGGAGCTTCTAGAGCTTTTTGGAGTCAAATAGCTTACTCTTCATAAAATCAATTTTAGCAATTCTGTTGTAGAAACAATTAAAATGTCGTCTTTGATTTGTTTGTTTGTTTGCTTGTTTGATATGTACTAAAAATATAAAAAAAAAGCAAAAAGACTGAAAATATATTGCTTAGAATAAATATTTCTTTATTAAACTTTTCATCATGCTTATGGTTCAATGTATATCACAGAACACCTTGTGACACAAAAACTAAAGATAACCATCACATCATATTACTTATTTTTAATATTTATTTATAACATGAATCAAGGCTGGAATTTCAGCAAAATTTCCATAGCAACTTTGGGCTGTCAAATTTTTACCCACCAGCTGATAGTACTTTTTAAATTCAAGTTTGATTCACAAAACACTTGCCGTACATATACACTTTTTATACACATCCTTTACATGTGTGAAAGAAAATTACATCAAATAATTGGTTGTTTATTAAGATACAAAAATCTCTTTTTTTTACCATTAACAAATTTAAGAATAAAAGAGACTGAAGAAAATCTTTACCACTGAATGGAGTCAGAGAAAACACAAATGTTTTTGACATTGTTCTGATTTTCAGGAAAGCATTAATTTGTTTTAGTGCGTAAAAATATGATTTGTTACCATCAAAATATCTGCCAAAATTACTGAAACTGTGCAACGTTCATGAAGCTCAAATTTTATTTTATTTTAATGCCATGCAATGCCATGCAAACCTTTTAAAGAATATTTGTGTTATGCTGGGAAGGACATTTTTTTCTAACCACAAACAAACTCAATCTAAACCGAGTACTTGTGAGGTGGAAAACACCCAAGTATGTATCAGAGAGATTTAAAGAGATTAAATTGTACCTGAAAACCCTTTGTTTTCCTTCAGTTTACATATTCAGCTAAACTACCTTAAAGTGTGAAATTCATAGTTTTCTGTAATTTCTGAGTTCCTTGTATAAGAGATTTTGGCACACTAAAAATTTATTTTGGTGATGCATGAAAACAAGTGATCAAAGGAACCCAAAGGTTAACAAGTCACTGGTTGTGTGATTTCTTATTTATTTGTTATTAGAAAAAAATAACATTCTTGAATACAAATGAGGAGAATATGAGCAATAACCCAGTACAGTTTTACAAAGTGATGTTTTCTGGAAATGCCTCAGAAGATGATGCCTGTTTTTACTGTAACACATTTTAAGCTACAGTATGCTGAATGCTTTGATGTTGTTAGATTGATGGTGTCAAAACGGCTGAACATAGACTTTGTCACACACAACCCCTTCAAACAAAAGTCATTCAGGAAAATGTCTCTTCACTGGAGACATTCAAAACCTGCCTGGATGCGTTCCTGTGTGATGTACTCTAGATGACCCTGCTCTGGCAGGGGGGGTGGACTAGATGATCTTTCGAGGTCCCTTCCAACCCCTTAGATTCTGTGATTCTGTGATTCTGTGAAAATGGATTGGTGAATAGGGTCACTTTTCTCCCCAGTTCTCCAGTTATGCAAATAACATAAATATGTTTTTATGAACTAGCATTGAGACGGTGTATCAGCAAAGCTGAAAGCCTAACTGACTTCAAAAGCATCTGTATCTTTTGCTCACAGTGTTGAACCTCTAAGCTGGAAAATACAAAATGTGCCTGGAATGAAGAAATGTAGAAGAAAGTTCTTGCTTGCATCCTAGTGTTTTGGTGAGTTACAGAGTATTCTCTGTAGTGAGGGGGACATTCTGTCTTTATTTCTATTTTTTCCATATATTTTCACTTACTTTTGCTCTTTCTAAAATTCTGAGAATAAGGAAACAAATTCTCAGGTACTGAATGCATATAATTCCTTAAAGTTCTTGTGATACTTTAAAGTCCTCTAAGATGAAGTTGCTAGACTAGCTTATCTTCCCAAGCTAGATCCTGTAAATAACAGGAAGGGCATAAAAAATGAACAGGAATATTTTAGATCTACTAATTTAGATAATGCATGCATATTGCCCACAAACATGCTGTATTTCATTTTTATTCTTCTCATAAATCTCAAGCACAAATTTGCACTGTGAAGCACAAGTAAGCAGATATGTCTTGCTATAGTGGATGCTGTAATTGCCATCATGAGAGATGTTGTCCCACAAAGGACTAATATTTCCTGAAGACTGAATTGATGGGATAGTTTTATTGCTCTTCTGGAATGGCCGAGAGTAGAAAATGTTTTAAAAGTTTTCTAATTACCTTAGAAATCAAATGCTTAACACTAATATAATGGTCTTAATGATATTAATGCAATATAGAAGACAACAAATATTGCAGCTATCTGAGATAATATACCTGAGTCTGAATTATACTTTTGTTTATGCATTACTGTTGGTTCATCTTAAAAAAAAAATCATGTGATGAAAGCTATTGGGTTATAAGCAACTACATCCAACAAAATACATGTAGTTATTGTAACAATTTGATAGTTTATATTTCCGTCTTACTAATTTCTTCACCTTTTGTGTGGCAAAGATTTTATGATCTTATACTGTGTTTATAGTAATCCAGTTTATACACATTTTCAAACTTGCTAGTCATTCTTAATTTTCTCAAGTAAAGAGCATACAGTTCCACTAAAACATTAGAGGAGCTGCTGCATTCACATGTGCCTTGTTTGTAAAGTTTCTGGATGAAATGTGTTCATTTTCTTTGAACTTAGTGGTTTTTTTTATTTTGCTTCTTTGTTCTGCTCATTTATTTTTTAAATGTTCTTTGTATTTATGACTTGTAAAGCTTTTTTCCCCCCAATTTTCTAGTGGTTTATCATCTCTGTCTATCATTCAGTCTCTTCTGTAGCTCTCTAGGCTTTTACTGCTTTCAATAAGTCGTCTTTTTTTCCCTAATAACACTAGCTTGGAGAAGTGAATATGAATACTAAAAATAAATAAGGGGAAACCTCCCTGGACACTGCTTACTTATCTCCTCAAATGTGACATCTGTCTCCAGAATGGCTTAAATTCTAGCATATACTGCACAGGATCGCTGCTAACTTGGGATTCTTGACTATAGCAGATTGATATTTTGTGACCAAAACTTATTTTTTTCTGAAGGCATTTTAATTTACCAAGGGAAAAAAATATGTACAAACAAAACCAAACACACACACACATAGAAACACAGAAACAGGGTGGAAGCATTTGTATTACATGTTTCTGGTACCCCAGAAACATGTTATATGAATGTTTCCATCTGGTAGGGAGTTCCCTGAATTGTGAAGAGCAGAGATTTAAGCCTACTCTCCCATATCTCCAATTAAGACCTTAACCTTTGTTTAGCTCTTAGACTAATTTGGACTAGCTAAGATGACTAATTTTAATTTCTTCCTCCTTTTTCATATAGAATAAGGTAAAGCTATATTATCATTGGCAATTAATTTTATACACATACATGACTGCGTATGCACACACACATGTTTCACTTATGGAAAAGTATGTACAGAAAAATGTAGATTTTCAATTGCTGATCAAAGCTGCAACTGTTTAAGATTTCAGGCTACAGTAGGAGCAATGAGAAATGAAGGAATGTTTTGTTTGGACAAACATCAGCAGAAGTAAAGCAAGGTGAGATTTATCTAACTAAATGTATGTGGTGGGTTGACCTTAACTGGATTCCAGATGCCCACCAAGTTTCTCTATCAGTCCCCTTCTCGAAAGGACAGGGAAAGGAGAAATAAAATGGAAAATGCTCATGGGTCAAGATAAAAGGAGTTTAACAAAGCAAAAACAATAGCCACACACAGAAGTAAAAAACCTAAATATTTAATTTCTACTCCCATCAACAGGTGATGTCCAGCCACTTCCCAGGAAGTAGGGCTTTAATAGGTGTAATGGTTACTCCAGAATACAAATGTCATAATAACAAATATCCTGCACATTTTCTTTCATTTGTTGTTAAGCAGACATCATATGTTATGGAATATCCCTTGGTCAGTTGGTCAGATCAACTTGCCCGCCCCCAGCTTACTGGGGGAGATGAGGAAATGTTGTAGTCAGCCTTGATGCTGTGTGAGCACTGGCTGGAAATAGCCAAAACACTTGTGTGTTTTCAACACCTTTCTAGCTGCCAATACCAAAGCACAGCTCTATGAGGGCTGCCATAGGAAAAATTAACTCCATCTCAGCCAGACCAAATACAATGTAAAATTCTTTATTGGATCTGCCAGTCAGTCTTTGTTCATAGCTAGTGGAGAGAAATAAGCACTTTTAAGATGTGATTAATTTTAAAGATGCGATTTATTCATCTAAAATATATCATGGTTTTCTTTCCCTATAAAAAAATCCCCTGCCTGTGAGAGGAGGTTCGGGTGACTGGTTCAGTTACAATAACCTACTTTGTAGGTGAAATGAACTCTATCTGCACTGTAAGAGTAAGGGCAGTAAGTTATTCATAGCTTCTTTATTTTTTTTCATAATTATCCCCATTTGAAGGGAAAATATTCTTGTAATACTGTTTTAAAAACTAATGGTTCTGGGTCCTCTGGCTGCCTGCTAGCATTGTGGAATCCCAAATCTCTGGTATATATTGAGAGTGAAAGAAAGAGGTGACAACTTACTATTTTTACTTCTTTATATATTAATTATATTTCATTAGTCCTAGGATCTTTGTTTTATTTTTATTTTTATTTAACATAATGAAGACGTTTACTGCAAAAATACCTACAGAATAAAGAATTAGTCTATGACAAAGCTGAGCCCATTAGCATAGTAAAGTACTTTTGTTCACTGAACTAGCCATCTCAGTAACATTTTGAGGATAAGTCAAGTCATTCACATTGAAAGAGGTTTGGATAATTTTCTTATTCAATATTGACTGCAAGTAGAATTTTGAATCATGCAAAACTCTGCTCAGAGACCTTTTTATACATCCTGATAATGCTGAAGATATTCTACTTCCAGCGCTCATCAAAGTGTGTGGGGAGGGAAAGGAAGAGGATGTTTCGTGCTTCTTTTTAGCTGAATGTTAAAAATGTTAAAGTGGACTGCTTAAAACTTGTTGTTTTCTGTCCCCTAAACTTTTAGAGAATCTACATTTTTCCAGTGAAATTTTTAAAAGGATACAAGAGCAATCATTCCATATTTCAGCAGTGACTGCTCATGAATCACTTACTCCTGGTAATTGCAAATCTGAACACCCCCTGCTACAAAAAGCACAAAGAATAGTTCCATTAACTCTGAAGTTTGCTAATTCTGAGTCTTTACAACTAATAGAACATTTTAATAAAGCACTAAACCCACTTAGGGAGTAGTGGGTAGATTCTAATGCTCTCAAGCAGACACTGGCACAGTGATATCAGGATGTTCATTTTGTTTGTCTGAGTGTTCTCCTGTTAGTCAGGGAAAGCATTCTCTTTCCCTGATTATGGAAAGATATTTGACTTCTGTGGTGTGTTCAGCACAAGAGGTTTGGTTTACAGTCCTGGACTAGGTCTGCAGTGATCGAGTACAGAATCGTCCATAAGTATCCTCAAACAACGATAACATAATTTGCATATTTTATAATCTCTCGTGTAATTATTTTTTTTTCAGGTACAAGAAAATACCTTCCTTTCTCCACCCTAATCTCCTCCCCAATTAAAAAAAAAAAAAAAAAAAAAAAGTCCTTTTAAAAAA
>VZRW01001677.1:15868-42521 GCA_013398125.1 Aegotheles bennettii
GTGTTTATAAATGTTCAATATTGTAATATATTTATCACATGCCATGAAGATACTGAACAATTATATGAGCAATTTCTTCTCTCTGTGTTACATATATTGTCTATCTGAATAAATTCTGCAAAGGCATATTTTTCTGCAATTTTGTTCATGAATGTGTATTTCCACTAAAAAAGATACTGATAGAATTAGTAGGTCTATATCTCATCTAATCTCTGATCTCCACTTCTTTCACTTTCACAGATATCCATCGAATTTAAAATAATTCCTATTGTCTTCGGCGTGTTAAGAATGTGATCCAGTCAGTTAATCTACTATGAATATTGATGAAGACAAGTAATGTGGTAAATTGCAAAGTAACAATTTTGTGGTGACATCTAAAATTTAAGCATTTATTTTGAGAGAGATTTTCTACATCATGATATGTCTCCTCTCTTTCCTTCGAAGCATAGGAGTAAGGCAGGCAGGCAGGCTAGCTGGCTGGCTGGCTTTATTCTAAATAGCTGCTTCTCAAATACTGTTGATGCAAATGTTTAATGACTTTACGAAAAAAACCCCAAAATAATTTATTATAAATATTGAAGGAATTTATTATAAATATTATGAATATTGAGTCTCCAAGGATGGAGACTCCACAACCTCACTGGGAAACTTGCTCCAGTATGGAACATTCTCACAGTACTTCCTTGTGTTTAGATGGAATTCTGTGGGTTTACATTTGTGTCTATGTCCTCTTTCCTGACAATGGCCATCACTGAGGAAAGTTTGACTCTGTTGCCTTCATTCTGCCATGTTTTTATACACAACAAGATACCCTTGAGCCTTCTCTTCTCCACACTGAACAGTTCCAGCTCTCTCAGCTTTTCATATGAGAGGTGCTTCAGGCTCTCAACCATCTCTGTGACCTTTCACTGAACTTATTCCTGTATCTGTTCTCTTATACTGGGGAGTCAAACACTCTAGATGTGTCTCACCAGTCCTGAGTAGAGAGAAAGAATGACCTCTCTTGACCTGTTGACAACAGTATTACAATAGCTGTAAATATATTTTATAAAATAAACAAATCTTGATAATAAAATTACTTTAAATTTTAAGCTAATCAGATATACTAGTATGGAGCAACATTTTAGGACTAAATTGTGCTGATTTTAGATACCAAACTGCAAGATAGTGAGGCTAGTCTTGTTGCACCTGCCAGAAGAATACTGCTCTCATGAAAGTACAACTTTTGTTACCTAATCATTAGCATAAAGTTGCATTATTAAAAACCAAACATACAAAACACCACCACCCCCCCATAAATAGATGCAAATCCCTGTTTTTCAGCAGGTTTGATATAACTTTTTGTGTAATTTGTAGTCCAAGGTTAATTAAAGAAATTTGGTCCTGTTGAGGACCAGGTATGTTCACGAAAGGTGAAAAGTTTGTTCCTTTACCATCTCTTGCCAATTTCCTTAGATTCTTCTTCTCTTGACTCTTATTTTTGGCTTAGCTTAGTTAAAATTTTAAACTTTCAAAGCATTGCACAAGAAGTCTGCCAAAATATATTAATATTGCAGCCTTTCTGCAGCTAACTGCATGTTTCCTGTTTGTTCACAAAATAAGGAGGGTTTTGTGTATTTTTTTAAAAACTTTTTGTTGGTTTGTTTGTTTGTTTATAGCACCTAATCTAATAAAGACTGTTGCTGGTAAGGGTCTCTAGAGGTGCATCATGCAAGACAGCTAAAGGATGTATAAGAGTCTGTTATCTTGCTTCCCATTTATACATTTTTACAGTTCAATGAGATACGGATATGGAGTTTTGTAGGAGACAGCATTATATATATTATATATTCTCCTTTCTGTACTTATAGATTTGACCTGCTTTTTTAGTTTGCTATCTTCAGACTGTAATCTATGCATGCTACCACAGAGCAACCTGATAGATGCAGCACTTTTTCCAAATTTAACTAGGAGTTAACTGGAAGCTACTGTTTCAATAGTTTACCTGTATTCTTTCTATGGCAAACATCACAAAGTCTCCCTAGCCAGATCTCATGAAAGGTCATTCTGTCTTCATCTTTGTTTTACCTCTGGGCCAGCTCTTAAAAAAGCAGCAGCTAATTTTGTATCCCTTGGGTCTCATTCTAAAATTAAGGTTTTAGGTTACAGTCACAGAGTATATTTATAAAGTTTCTCAGGACTAAGTAACTCAGAAACTTTGCAAAGCATATTAAATATCCAACGAGATAGTTTCTAATGTAATGTTCTATTAGAATTTCAACTGTGGCATAATAAATACAACCTCTTCTTTGAGCCTTAAAAAGGTTGTGTTTTTTATGTCTCAAGTTCTTTTTCAACAGAATATGTTTTCATTATTCATAGCTGTCTTATATGTGTGTATACGTGTGTGTGTGTGTAAACATTCCTAGAGCTCTTGTCCTGTAACAGCAACTACACTCAAGTCCCCACAGGCCAATTGGCTTAATTCAGCAGTTTTCTCTAAAGATCTTTCACTAGACAGAAGCAGTGGTTTAAAAGTCTTCTGTACTTGTGCAAACGTTATGTATGAGTTTTTGAAAACTAGTAACACTTACTGTGTCCTTGCTGCTTGCAGATCCAGAGCTTGATCCTGAATCGGTTTAGAACCTGTGCCTGATTTCCTTTACCATACCTAGCTGTTAGCTTTTTCTAGTTCAGATTAGAAAATAGCCAGTGTGGACAATCAGGGAATTAGACATGATGTATATTCAAATCTACCAAATGAGATGTTGCTTGCGTAGATTTTCAGTATCAGCTGTCAAATATATCTGGCTTTCTTGGTTTCTAATCGAGTCTTCTTCCAAGTGTTATTCTTTTCCCAAGTCGCTAGCTTCTGTTACATCAGTCATATTTAACCTCAGAGTTGTAACTACTTACTTCTTAATGGAAATCTTTCTTACTCTAATCTCTGCTGCCCTGAATCTTTCAACTTCAATATTCTTTCTGTCGTACTGTTTGTGGAAAAGACTTCATGTCACAGACAGAAAAAAGAGAGATCACTGCCAGCTCTCTTTTTACTGAGTCTATTCCACATAACCTCAGGAGCCTTACAAGGGCCACCTATTCAATTTTTTTTCTTAAACAGTAGCAGTCAGTCCGCGTTGTGCACACAAACTCAGCAGCTGCTTTTTCTGGAGCCAATCATAACTCATGTGTGTCTATTAACTTTACCCAACATACTCTAATATGCTCATCATTTTCAATGCGAGGAGTCAGTGCACAGGCAGTTGCAAAAATTCCTTTAAAATACTTTCACAGTTACTGTAATGCAATTTTCAGTCCCACAGTGACTCAAAGAGGTCTCTTGAGTATGACCTTTAATGAGTACATCTGAACTGGGTCACATCAGTTATGCCCTAAGACTGCCACTCTTTTTCCATTAGCTATAAATGGAATATAGGACAACGAGCTCGAAGATAACCATCGTGAACACTCTGGACTCAATCCAACAGCTTACATATGGGCATCCCTCTTCTGCCTGGGATCCAAAGTTTCTAACTGCTGCTTCTGGATGGAGAAAGTCTTCTACATTGAAAGGTGTCATAACTGCCAGACTAAGTTGCTGGTTTTGTAACATAAGCCAAACTAAATATTTTCTGTTTACACCAGGAAGGAATTTACTATTAATGATATTTAAACTGCTTCAGTGTATCTCTTCTGGCCAAAACACCTGATTCAAAACTTCTATAAGTCCTTTGTGTCTTATATGGATGCCTCTGATACCCTTCAGTTCCTCAGACAGTAACAGATGCCCATATTTCAGAAACTGACTCAAGACTTGAGTGGGATCCAGTGTGAAATTAAAGTATCCAAATTTATGAGTGAGACAAACCACTTAAACTAAGTGTCTAAGTGCAGGTATCTACAATGAAGTAGATGTCTAACTTTCCATTATTGTTCACAGAGATCTTGAACATAATTCATTTATCCATATGGTATCTACTGCCATTTGAGAGGCCTTAAGTAATCAAATACTCGTAAGATAGCTTATTCTTACACAAGACTTGTGCAATTTTTGCAGTAGAAGCTGGAGGCTAGCCAATATGCCATATTTCAAATATCATTAAACTGCTCTGTGTGTGGTCAAACTTTATCAACTCCCCAGTCAATACCATCATAGAATCTAAATAACAGCCTAAAAACCTGAAAAGACAGAGTCTCGTTCCTAAATTAGATGCTATTAGTCTTAAAAGTGATTTCCTGAGTGTATAAGTGGCTGGTTAGTAAAATGATTGAAAAATCAAAGTCATATGGTTCCTGTAGTTATTAGCAGTTCTATAGCATGGGCAATGATCTCAAGAAAGAAAAAGAGCGAGTTAAAGTTGTTTAGTTTTTTAAAATTAAATTTTATGAAAAGGTGTTTTTCATATAAATCATTCAAAACACACTAGAAGAACCAAAGGTTCTCCTAATCCTTGTTTTCTTCAGAGAATAAATGAACTAATTTCAATTTTTTTTGACAAGAAGTCAATTAATTGCTGCAAATATAGTACCAGATTTCTTTCAGATCTGTCAGCTGAATATGGTTCATATTTCTTCATTGTGGGCTTTATTTTAATAAAGTTTCCAATGCATTTGGTTTTGTATTACTTTATTCTAGTTTTACAGTAATTAAAAATACTTCAGAGCTTAAAGATTCCATTAAGGTCTGAAAAATTTATCTAGAAATTAGTTTCTTCCACAGGAATTAGAAAAATAACATGTTTTCCTTGGGGAGAGACTGAGCAACATTACATCTTTTCTGTGTTTTTGCTTATTAAATTTAAGTGCATAACATCCTGCATGGTTGATTCTGGGCATTTGAAGATATGGTATTCAACTGAACCAAATCTATAGTTATATTAAATTCTCCACAGTGAAAATAAAATCAATTGAAGCTGATAAACATTTACACCTTTTTTCCTAATACAGATCAAAGAGAAGGATATCTTTTTATGTTTCCAATGCTTATATTTTAACAAGAATTATAACCTGATTTTTAACACCTCTATTTAAATTACGTGACCTAGTGCAGAAAAAAATCAAAGTGTCTTCACCGTTCATATTAGCATTTCTTCTTGTTGATATTTTGAATATTTTTGTTAATGTCTCAGAAAATACTGCAGTTAAATATAGCTATAAATCAAAGAGAGATTTTAGCTAAAGAAACAAAAGAAAGGCTTCATAACCAAGAAAAGATGTGCCACATTAACTCCTCCCTTTCCCCCAGGGACAGGTATAAAGACTACAAATGTAACAGGGACAATTCACCTGAAATATCACTAGGAAAAAAAAAAGTCTGCAGTTGTCCCATCTTATTGCTGTTCCTAATAAGGACATCCAAGTGGTTTGGGAACTTATTCCTTATATAACATAGTTTGGCAGTTTTACTGTGCTTTGAAATTTCATAATCCTTAGGGCTTACCTCAATAATAGTTAACCTCCATGGTAACTAGCTAGATAAAACTCCATAAATCTCTTGGAATCTTCAACCTAAAAACTAACTTATTTTTTTCATCTTTATTTGAGGAAACTAAAAAACATTCATAACCTTGAATTTAAGTGACAGCAGAGTAGTACAAGAAAATTCTTAATTTTTCAAAATATGTATTATTTTTTAAGTGAATATTCTTGAACCCTTAATTTCAGTATTAGAGAACATAAGATGATTTTTTTGAGAAATTTCTTAAAATGTAAGAGCAATATTTCTATTATGGTAAGGGGAAAAAACCCTCCTTCTTTCTCTGAACATTATAAAAAACAAAACTGAAAAAAAATATTGCTGATATCTAGATGGAAAGCAAAATGGATTCATAATAAAATAAAATTTTTTATATATTTAATATTGGCAGAGCAAAACGTGTCTAAAGTCATCCATTTCCCAAATCACTTATCTCAGTATTAGTGTAAATTGCCATCCAAAGATTCTTTACTCATAAAATCATGGAAAGATAAGATCATCAAATGGTTTAGGTTGGAAGGAAGCTTTGAAGTTCATCTAATTCCAACCTCCTACCATGTACAGGGACATCTTTCATTAGGTAGGGTTTTTCAAAGCCCCGTCCATCCTGACTTTGGCCATTTCTAATGACAGGACATTCAGAACTTCTCTGGGCAACCTGTTCCAGTGTCTCACCACCTTCACAGTAAAGAATTTCTTCTTATGTCCAATCTGAATTTAACCTCTTTCAGTTTAAAACTGTTACCTTTTGTCCTATCAATATAAGCCCTGGTAAACACTCTCCATATTTTGTATAAGCCCTCTTTAAGTACTGAAAGGCCATGATAAGGTGTCCCTAGAGCCTTCTCCAGGCTGAACAACCCGAATTCTCTCAGCCTTTCTTTTTAGGAGAGGTTCTCCAGTCCTCTGGTTATTTTCATGTGCCCCCCTGGACCTGGTCCACATGTTTCTTATGTTGGGCAAGCTAGAGGTAGATGTAGAACTCCAGGTGGGGTCTCACAAGAGCACAGTAGAGAGAAAGATTCACCTCCCTCAACCTGCAGGTCACACTTCTTTTTATGTAACCGAAGATACAGTTGGCTTTCTGAGCTGCAAGTGCACATTGGCTGGTCATATCTAGTTTATCATATATCAGTATCCTCAAGTCCTTCTCCACAGGAAAAGAATCTATTCATCTCTCATTCAGTACTGATATTGGGGATTACCCTGACCCAGATGCAGGACCTTGCACTTGGTTTTGTTGAACTTCATGATGTTCACATGGACTCACCTTTCAAGCCCACCAAGGTCTCTCTGGATGTCATCTTTTTCTTCAAGCATATCAACCGCACTATTCAACTTGATGTCATCTGCACTGTTTATGTCATTAATGATATATGGAACAGTATCCAGTACAAATCCCCAAGGGATAACACTTATTACTGATCTCCATTTGGACATAGAGCCATTGACTGCAACTCTTTGAATGAAGCCATTTGACCAGTTCCTTGGAGTTCACCCATTACACCTCTATCTCTCCAATTTAGTGACAATAATGTTGTGTGGGACCTTGTCAAAGGCCTTACAGAAGTCAAGGTAGATTACATCAGTGACTCTTCTTCTATCCACTGATGTAGTCACTCCATCATAGAAGGCCACCAGGGTAGTCAAGCATGATTTGTCCCTGGTGAAGCCATGTTGGCTGCTTCTAATCGTCTCCCTGTCATCCATATGCCTAGACATAGCTTCCAGGAGGATCTGTTTCATGACCTTACTGGAAGGTGAGGCACAGAGGTGAGGCTGAACTAAGAATCTAGTTTACTGTAGCCACATACATCAACTAGTAATGGCATAGAGAAACTGATAATTTGTATTGAATCTGTAAATCTGCAGCTCACCATGTTTACCTCACAATGAGTGGTAAGTGATATATAGACAACCTTTTACATTCTTAGCCTATAAATGTTACTATATGTTACTGATTTCTCTTGAGGAAATACAGCTGAAGACTTATCTTACTTACACCAAATAGGTGGTGCAGAAATGTAGTTGTACTGGGGGCAGCTGAAGGATGAAATAGTAAGCTACCTTTAGAGCCTACCTCCGAATAGCAGATTCTTCTCCATTTTCTCTTTCCTTCTCTTGTGCCTGGCTCCACACTCAGTGTTTACCTCAAGCTGCCTCTGATTTTCATTTGTACTGTCACTGAACTGAGTCAACTCATTAAAACACTGGAAGAACTACACAGGCAATGGGAAAAAAAATGAAAAATTGAAATATTTTTCTGCTACATTACTGAGCTGAATACATTCAGCAGAGGGTGTGAGGAACTCTAGCTTATATGACAGCAAGACAGCCCATCTGGGGCAGAACCAGACAAATAGAAGGACAAAGGGAGAGTGAGGTAAAGAGAATTGTAATGGTTTGGCACAACATGCAACCGTAGCCTAAGATCAATTGAATGAGTGGAGAAAGAACGAAGAGGAAAAAAAAAGGTTTAGAATCATAGCATCATTATGGTTGGAAGGGACCTCCAGTCCAACCTTTATCCCATCATATTCCTAGCCATTAGACAATTAGACCATCACCTCAAGTGCCTCACCAACCCATTTTTTGAACACCCCCAGGGACGGTGACTCCACCATCTCCCTGGGCAGCCCATTCCAGTGCCTAACCACCCTCTCAGTAAAGAACTTCTTCTTAATATCCAACCTAAACTTCCCCTGACGTAACTTGAGGCCATTTCCTCTCATCCTGTCATTAGCAATTCGGGAGAAGAGACCAACACCACCCACCACCCTCACTACAACCTCCCTTTAGGTAGTTGTAGAGGGCAATAAGGTCTCCTCTCAGTCTCCTCTTCTCCCAGCTAAATTACCCCAGTTCCCTCAGCCGGTCTTCATAAGGCTTGTTTTCCAGACCTCTCACCAGCCTCGTTGCCGTTCTCTGGACTTGTTCCAGCACCTCAATGTCCTTCCCATACTGCGGTGGGGTCTTTACAGGTCTTTTGCAATAGAAAAAGTTAAATGAAGAAAGGAGTGTAAGCAAAATGCTTGAAACAAAAAATTATAAGCAAGGTTTTTATAACCAACTTACATGTAACAAGTATGTGCACATATGGAAAAGATTAAGTGGTTAATATGTCCAAGGCAAAATATAACTCCACTGATGGACAAAAATTAAAGTTTCTGAACAGTTATACACTCCTAAAATAATTCAAACCACTAAATTGTTACCAAAAGTAAAATGTATCAAATTCTGGAAGGACTCAATTCCATTTGTAAAATGAAAGTTATTTACTGTGAGTGTATTGGTATGGGTTGTGGATTTTTACCTGGATTTTTTTTTTTTTTTGTTAAAAATATTAACACAGACTACAGAAAGACTTAAATTTCAGGATGGATAGAGATGTGAGTTTTGACAATACAGATTTCCTCCATGTATGCTCTCTAATCTTCTCTGAGATCTGCCACTTTTTGCCATGAGAACAAATGTGTTTGGGGCTTTAAATAGGCTTCAAACATAAATACATGAATTGCATGGCTTCTAGCTAAGCTGGGATCTGTAGTTTATCACAGTTTCTGTGATGTGAAAGACCATAGATAATAGCTAATAAATCAAACTCTTAGGGAGAGCAGTTTATGACCTTTACATTTTTCAAAGAGATCTATATCCTTGTCAAAACCTGATGAATATAATTTTAAAAACATTGAAAACTCCAGATAAGGAATCTAGAAGGAAGATTATTGCTTAATAATTAAATTTAATTATAAAAGTAAAGACGTAAAATGAAAAATCATGAAAATAACAACTTGTTTAACAGATGGCTCTACTAATTTGAAAGTTAGGAGCATATGGTAGCTCTCAACTGCCCCTCATTGGAAAAGACAGCCCTCATTTTAGACCTGAATCTCACACCAGCCCACTCAGACCTGCTGTTCTCACATATATTACTGTAAATTATTTACATCAGATAAGATGTATCATGAAAACAGGACTGCTGAAAAATCCCATCTATTTGCTGGAAAGATTGAATTTCCAAAATTGCTCAGAATCCTATAACTTCTCTTCCAGCATCTAAGGGAGAGTCAAATGTCCAAAAGAAATCAGAATTGACAAATCCCTCTTAATTTGAGCAAGTGAGCACATAGGAATCTTGTACCTCTGGTCACATTTCATACGAGTTGGATTAATATCACCTAACTTAAATGTCCATAGCACAGATACTTAAACCTGAGTTAATTGAAACAGACTCCTTCCTGTGGAGACAGAAGGATACCTCTAAATGCACAGTTCAGATGGATTATTTTAGACTACTTAAGGATGCTAAGAATTTTATCCCAGAAATGCGTATTTCTCTATGTTAAAAAGGATGTCTAGCGTGACTATCCTATAGGTAAAAGTTTACACTGTAGACAAGCAAAGTTAGGTGAAAATAATCCCACTCTATATGACTATATGAAAGTTGTGAGAATATCTGAAAACTGGGCTTTATTTTTCCTTTAGTAATCTATATCCTGAATATGTCTTTTCAAACTGCTCTAAAAAGCGTCACTGGTGTGTCCCTTATTTAATCTTTATCAAAGAAAGTATTTATATTTATTTTGATGTACCTTCTAGCAAAATAAGCAGAAATACTTTGTGGACTTCAGGAGGAGTTCTGTGAAGAATTGTAGTATGTGCATAATATACACAAATGAATGCATGGAATGTTCACTTGTCAGTAGTGACGACTACATTTGAAAATGAATTAGTATTTTGTATCGTTTTTCAATCTATACACAGTCACAGTTTCCCAAATACATCTTAATATTTTTTCTTGTCTAGTTCTTTTCCAAAATTAGATTGTATTCTGATTTAAAATTTGAGCAAAATAACTTTAATCTTTCAGTGTTATGGCAGTGGGAAAACTAATGTGATCTCATTGTAAAAGACTTTCTATATTTGTGTATAGGTATGTGTATATGCAGTGTGTTTCTTAACAGGACACAAATGAGTGAGGTCAGAAATGTTAAAAGTTATGCCTACATAAGTGTATGCTTTAGACCCTTATTAATACGACCGGATATACAATACAGAAGATAAAAACATTTTAAAACAAAACTAGTTCTGTGGACCATGACTAAACAACCAAGAATGTCCTAAAAGTATATAAGATGAACATATAGACACACATTAGATATGTAGCATATAGATACATGTCCCCTATATAAAGCATATATAAAACATATATATAGCTATATATAGTGTGATAGATAGATAGATAGATAGATAGATAGATAGATGGATAGATAGATAGATATAGCATATAGATACATATCCCCAGGGCTCAGTCTTGGGGCCAGTTCTGTTTCATATCTTTATCAATGATCTGGACAAGGGGATTGAGTGAATCTTGAGTAAATTTGCAGATGACACCAAGCTAGGTGAGAGCATTGATCTGTTAAAGGATAAGAGGGTTCTGCAGAGAGATCTGGATAGGCTGGATCAATGGGTTGAGGCCAATTGTATGAGGTTCAACAAAGCCAAGTGCCTGGTCCTGCACTTGGGTCACAACAACCCCATGCAATACAGGCTTGGGGAAGAGTGGCTAGAAAGCTGCCCAAATGAAAAGGGCCTGAGGGTGTTGCTCAACAGTCATCTGAATATCAGCTGGCAGCGTGCCCAGGTGGCCAAGAAGGCCAACAGCATCCTGTCTTGTAATAGGAATAGTGTGGCCAGAAGGACTAGGGAAGTGATTGTCCTCCTGTACTCAACACTGGAGAGGCCACACCTTGAATACTGTGTTCAGTTTTGGGGTCCTCACTAGAAGAAGGACATTGAGGCGCTGGGACATGTCCAAAGAAGGACAAGGAAGCTGGTGAAGGGTCTACAGCACAAGTCTTATGAGGAGTGGCTGAGGGAGCTTGGGTTGTTTAGTTTGGAGAAAAGGAGGCTGAGGGGAGACCTTATTGTCGAAACAATGGCAGGCAGAAAGAAAATATGGGATGCAGTAAGGATTAGCCTGGGGAAGTTGGAGTGGTCTGATTGTGTTGTAAACTGTGTAGGGATAAGGGAATACTGAATTACTGTTGGAGTGATAAATCTCTGAGTGGGGTTTAGTGGATGCAAATCATCAATCTACACAAAGTCAAGGAATGACAAGAACATAAAAGACATTACACAGGATTTTGAAAAGTTCAACCAAGAAGGTATTTTTTTTCCCTAGAACCAACCCAAAGTAAATGTTTATGGAACATGAGAAGAATAAGTCAAATGTATAATAGTTTAGTTGAATAGTCTCTTAATTTTCAACAATTTATATTGACAGATTGCATGAGAAAGAGGTGCAATCAGTAACCTTCTTAAGATTTCTCTTTTATAGAACCATAGAACAGTTTGGGTTGAAAGGGCCTTTTAAATATCTTCTAGATCAGCCCCCTGCAGTGAGCACGGACATCTTCAACTAGATTAGATTACTCAAAGACCCTTCCAACCTTGAATATTTCCAGGAATGGGGCTTCTACTACCTCTTTGGCAACCTGTGCCCATGTTTCACCACCCTCACTGTAAAAAATTTCTTCTTAATATCTACTCTCAATCTACCCTCTTGCAGTTTAAAACCATTACCCCTTGTCCTGTCACTACAGGTCCTGCTAAAATGTTTGTCTCCATCTTTTTTACCGGCCCCCTCTAAGTATTGAAAGGCTGCAATAGGGTCCCCTCAGAGCCTTCTCTTCTCCAGGCTTAACAACCTGTCTCAGTTTCGCAGCCAGGGCAGAACTGCAGAATTCCGAGACAGATTTATTGCTCACTTCTCTCCGGAAGGAAAGAAATAAACAAAGAACAGATACTTGGAGATTGAAAACAAACTATACTAATTTAATGAAACAGGGAAAAAAAGGAATAACAGGTAAAAGGGAAATGGAAGGGAAAAGGATAAATATAATACATATATTNATAATACAAATATTTACAAAGTCCCAAAATCAGAGATCCAGGAAAAGAGTTCTCTTCTGGTATGAAGAAAAGCTGAAAACAGTCTGTCTCTGTGCGGCGGAGAAAGCTGATAAGGAAAACGGCCTGTCTCTCTCTCCTTTCCTCCCCTTTTGCTCAATCTGGCAGCCAAAGCAGCACAGGGCGAAAGTCGAAGAAGAAGAAGAAAAAGAAAAGGGACGGCTTCCTGATTTCTTCGCCTTTTATCAGTTCTGGCAGGAAGTTTTGTTATGGAATACAATGTTCCTTTTCGAGATGGGTCCTCAAAAAGGACAAAAAGCTTCAAACCATAACACAACCCCAAATGTCTCAGCCTGTCTTCATACAAGAGGTGCTCCAGCCCTCTGATCATCTTTGTGACCCTCCTCTGGACTCACTCCAGCAGGTCCATGTCCTTCTTACATTGGGACATACTAAAGAGACGTTAAACTGTAATATCTACTTTGCTTATAGAATAATAACTCTTAGTCCTCTGGAAATAAAATGTGACTAATATACTGCAGCTCAGATATGGCTAAATAGCAGATCAGAGATTATTATAATATTTGATGAATGTTGTTAGAAGTGTCATAGTTGTATGAAGCAAATATTTTTTCTTGGAGTGTACATTTTACTAGGATTACTTGGATTTCCTCCATTCTCTTTTTTATCTTTAACAAATTTCATGTCTCCCTTTCTATCTCTGGATGCAGTCATACATGATGCACATGTTATTCCCCAGCCATTTTTTATCCAACTAACCTCTCTTGTTCTTCTGTAGTGTGGTAATAATCTCAGAACCCTTATCAGTTTGTTTTGGACCATTTAATTATTTCAATACTAGTTTTGCTTATTTTTCTTTCTCTTCAGTTTTAACATATACTGATAAAGCACAAGATTCTTTTGTTCATAAATGTGTGACAAAGGGAAACACACAAAAAACAGAAGAATGGGAAAATTATGTGTCAGTGGTACATCAAAATGTGCTATAAAAAGCATCATCAAAAATGCATTGTCAGAAATCTGTAGAAATGGAAGTAGAGAGAAGGTTGGTTTTTAAAATTTTATTTTGCTGTATGTTTACTGAATATGTGAAAAATCTTAAATTTCTACAAAGATGAGTGGCTCATGTGACAGGTCTTATTTGATAACAGATGTGGCACAAAGAAGATGAAAACCTGGACAAAAAGAAAAATAAATTCACGAAGCAATTCAAAACCTATTTTGCTCTCAGTATTGCTCTGCTAAAAGTTTAGAAAGTCTATAATGAATGCAAGCTAGACCAATAAGTTGGACATTTACTAAGATCTCTTTGCTGCCGCTGAAAATAACAGCAACACATAATAGAGCCAATGCCTGTAAAAGGCTAAAGAATATTGCTAACTACAGCAATTCAAACTGCTTTTACACTGGTCACTCTATAAGTGGTCTCTAACACACAGTGAATAGTGAAAAATTTATACAGCTATTTGGTTTTGAAGCCAAACACCATCTTTAACCATGAACTACAGACAGTAAGAACACAGAGTAGTTCAGAGGTAAAGTATAAAATAAAGCACTGACAAAATTACTAGATACATAGGAAAGGAAGTTTTTAGGCTGCTTTCTATATACTCCACAGGCAAATGATGAAAGTAAAATTTTGCTTAGCCTTGTTTTCTGAAATATTTATGTTAATTAACAAGGCTTCCCAAACAGTACCAGAGAGCAGTGCTTTTCTAGTCCATATTTATTCAGGAAAATTCTTTCATACAAAGAGATTGTACTTTAAAATATAGGCCTGGAAAAAAAAAAAGGATGGGTTGTGTTGTAAGATAAAAATATCCTTATGGAGAAGAATAACTGTTCTTTTAATGCAGTATCCTGTCTCCAACAGTGACATGTTGCAGATGCTTGAGGAAAGAATGTAAGAAAAAGAGCCTGTGTTCCTTCTACTCTTGCAGTTTTCAGTAACCACCAGCATATGAACATTCTGAGCTAAAGGGTGCACCTGGACCACCTCTGTATGGCCCAGAATCGTAATCAAGGTCATTTGGACTATCAATGTTAAGCCATGCAGTGTTTAATTCATTGTTTTTAAAGGTCATCTTAATTTTGTTAGTTCATTCATGTATAAAAATCTCATTTCCTGCTCTGTGTCACCTACTGAAAGGTGTTATCTTTGTTTAGCCTTCACTCTATGCTAAGAAGTTTCGCTTGATTGTTTTATCTGGGAAATTTTCTTGTTTTCATTCTTCTGTAATATTTAAAAGCGTTTCACTACAAAGAGTGCAAAACAAATTGACAAACTTCATAAACAAGAAACTATATTTCTGTACAAACTGTCTTCTACTATCAGAAGAGGATTCGCTGTTACATTCCCCACAAACAACCTATCCCCATCTTTTTATTCTTTCTCATCATAATATTTTGTTGTCTTGCTCTTGTCTCTACCAGAACAGTTTGTTTCCTATGTTGTTCCATGCATGTTTTTCAAATACCAGAGCCATCTGGATTTGGGAACTTTCAGTGAAGACTCTGACACTTAAACACAGTTTATGAAGAGTCCATCACATTATTTGTGTTTTATAGGAGCACATTGAATCAATGCAGGATAAAATTGTACACAACAGCTGTATGAATTTTATTATACATGAATAAAACTCTGTTAGTATCTGAATAATTACATACTCAGCTGTCTCCTGACAAACAAAATGCACCATTCCTTATCAGGATTACAGAATAAAACATGAACAGTTTCTTCAGCTTACTACTTTAAGACAAAAGACTCCTAAAATTTTTTTGGAAAAAAGAAATATTGTAATTTTGAAAGGCAACAGTATTTTTACACTTCCAAAATGTTTTACTCTAGTTGACCTATTTTCAAAATAAGTTATTTCACTAATTCTTATATTGTCTAGTATATTATGTTGTTTTTATACACTAGATCTAAAAACACATTAATACGTATATATATAAATACAATACAGAAATACATATGTGTGTATGCATACCAACTTATCTATAGCTATATGCATCTTTATGTGTCTATGTGTCTATGTTTACATCTATACAAAACTTCCTTTGGCTTTTGTACGATCCACTGAAACCCCTGTAATTATATTTGGAGAATAAAGACTGGCTAATGCCCTTAAATGAAGATGGAAAGAGTTGTACCAGACATGGAGATGAGAGCAGGTTTGTATTATTTTTGGACAGTGGCAGACCTGAGATGCTGCCAACAAGAAGATTGTTAAAGGAAGGTTCAAAGCAAGGAATACTCTGCAAACAATCTCTTAGCAGGAAAAGTCATCAGCTTTTTCCCTGTCAAGCAGAGCTTTGAAACACTGATATCTAAGACTAGTTCACCAAGATTTTTAAGCAATTCTGGTATAAAATGAGAGAATTAAGTTAACATAGATATTTCTAATTACTACATTAGTCCACAAGAGACACATATTTCAAGATTTAAGACCCACTTATTTCAATAAATCTGCAAACCTAGAAGAGTATTTTGGGTCACCATGACAGTTTTTTGATAAACCAATTTCTCTACATTCTGGAACTGGTAGTTTGACAAAGAATGTTTCTGCCTTTTTTGTTTGTTTCCTTTGTTGGGTTTTTTGTTAGTTTGTTTTTTAAGTGCAACTTTTAATGATATTGCAATTTTTAACAAAAGAATCTTGTTAAGATTTGAAAGTTGAAATTTCACAGAATCACAGAATCAAAGAATGGTAGGGGTTGGAAGACACCTCTGGAGATCATCTAGTCCAGACCTCCTGCAAAAGCAGATACATCTAGAGCAGGTGGCACAAGATTGCATCTAGATGGGTTTTGAATGTCTCCAGAGAAGAAGACTCCACTACTTCTCTGAGTATCCTGTTCCAGTGCTGTCACCCTCAAGGTAAAGAAGTTTTTTCTCATGTTTAGATGGAACTTCCTGTGTTCCAGTTTATGTCCATTGCCCTTGTCCTGTCACTGTACCCCACTGAGGAGAGCCTGCCCCCATCCTCTTGACATCTGCCCTTTAAATATTTATAAACTTTGATAAGATCCTTTCTCAATGTTCTCTTTTTCAGGCTAAACGGACTCAGGTCTCTTAGCTTTTCCTCGTAAGAGAGATTTCAAAAGAATCCAGTATTTCTCAAGACACCTAAGCTTTCCTAATCATATTTATAGCAAAAATAAATAGATGCTCTTCCCAGAGCTTATGAATATGTTGCAAGCTTCAGAGAGGGAGTTCATTTATGTTTTTCCCCAAAGCACTTGGTCATCTGTCCTACAGGCAGGAAAGTGGAGGTGTCAATCTCTGCATCTCATATCATGTCTATGTTGTTCCAGACAGAATGGACAGGAAATAAGTGCATGTTACTCCAGTGGTTACAATGATCACAAGATATTGATCTATAGGCAGTATGGATGCCAAAGACACCACACAGAAAAGCCAGAGCCTCGACTCTTATGTTATAAAGAATCGAGGAATAAGACAAGGACTTTAGAAAGCTTTATGGTTTCTAAAATGAAGTCTGAAAGTGGAGAAGAAATCAGATGAAATCTAGATTGGGACTAAAAAATAGTTCCACTGTTAGCAAAAAAGCAAATGAAAAGGATTTCAGAAGAACGAATCAGCTTTACGTGTTTCACGAGAAAGGAAATAAATTAAAAGTATGCAAAACCCACACAAATCCTGCAGATGGACAAAACATTTCCCAAATAAAAGACTGTCCCATGTCTTCCTGTAAAAATGGTGGATTGGGGGGATGGGGGTAGGGGAAGAAAAATTACATGGATATGGAAATAGAATGCCACTGAAAAAGTGACACATTCAGGAAGAAATGTACCATTTCCATGCAGTTCTGATCAGCCTACGCATAATTGCACAGAACTCCACAGTTCTTGTTAATCCAATTTTATTCAGATGATTAAGTATTTTGAAATAGCAACTGAGATGTAGCAAAAGCAGACTATCAGTTATATTTTCTCTGTCTCTCTAAGAAATGAAGGAACTGAAGGATAAAAGGACATCACAAAAGTATGTATATGGGAGTTAGGAGAGTACTAATACTCAGAGGGGCAGATCAAAAGGACAGCAGAGGTTGTGAATACAGATCCATCTGCAGGCACAGGCTGCTGTTCTTAGCAATGCCAAGTCTCCAGCTGTGGGTATGGTATTATGTGCTGCAGCATCTGCAGGAAAGCTCTCTGATCTCCCTGACACGGAAGACTTCCTTGGAGTACCTGAGGGCCACAAGAGAATCCAGGGGGGCAATTTCTGCACTGTTTCGGCCCTTATAATTTTTTGTTAATACCTGATACCACTCTGCTTCTGCTTAGCTCCATTCAGGGCACAGAAAATTAATATGCCTTTTACTCCCTCCGGCTTTATGACAACCTTCAGTGAAATGAGCTCAGACAAATACATTTTTTTAGAGAACTTTTCAAGGAACATGCTGTCCCCCCATTGCCCTATAAGTACAGTAACTATCAGTATACTGATGAATCTAACTCATATTTTTTATAGTGTTCCATCCCCTAGATTCCCTTATGTGCTGGATGATGGAAACAGGCTACTCTGCAGCCCTGCTGGTGGGACAGCATCTTGTTTCTCTTCAGTAAAATTCCTGTGATATCTCTGGTAAACCCTTTGTCATGGCTGATGGAGGTAGGGGAGCAAGGGGAATACAAACACGCTGCAGTTTGCCTAAAGTGCAGAAACATCTGCTTGAGTCATGAGTGGCTTGTTGGCTGAGTTCAGCAGGGGAGAATCTGACAATTAATCTGAAGTGTCACTATATTTGATAGAAATTGTTGTAGAGGGCTTCTGGGACGTAAGGGTAACTCTGGTGGCCAAAAATTGCATATGTTTCTGTGGTTTATTCATTTTTAAAGACTTTACTGAACTCAAGAAGCAAACTTTTTCTAAGAAAAAAGTCTGCTTAGTGACTTTCTCCATAACTGGTGACCTACTTTATGGAAATAGATATGTCAGCTTGGATATGGGAACTTCCAAGAGGATTCATATACCCATAAATTTCTGACTGTGGAAAAAGATTAGTTATTAGACCTTCTCTAAAGAAATAGGCTCAAATTTACAATGTTTGGGGCCAATTTTGCCCTTTGGATACAGGCTTCATTGGATTAATTTGCAGACACAAACACCGAAGCAGAGTCAGCCCTTTACATTACTTCCTTTTCAAGGACTTCAGTTCTGCTCTTCCACCTGCTTGAAAATAAGATTCCACCCTGAATCCTACAGTCCCAGGACAAGTACAAGTCTTCAAAAGATTATTTCCAGGAATCTTGCCTAAACTGAAAGTCATTACAACTTATGAAGTGCAGAAAATAATGTATGAGTTATATATGAACAGCAAAGATTTCTCAATTTTCAGGTATAAATTTTCCAAACTTCAAGCTCATAGACTGGATCTTTCAAACAACCAACATAAAATTTTATCTTCTGAACCAAACTAGTAGTTACCTAATAACTGAACAATCCTGATGATATTCTACCTTTTTCATGGAGCATACATTGATGTATGAGTTACTTCAGCTCCATTTTTATATCTCTGTGAAAATTTTTAATTCCACCATAATACTGCTGCAGAATTATTTTTTTTTCATTTTGGTTATTCTTCTGAGAAAGGAAATTCTAGATTACAATTTTCTCTGTCTTTTTACTTTGTGGAAATTTTTATCCTAATGCAATTGAAGCAATAATAGTAAGCAGGTATCTCAACTTATTTGAAACGTTTAGCTATCTGGAAAAATAGTAGAAAAAACTTTGAAGATACCACATTTTTAATTTTTTTTCTTTGAATCATTCTTTCTTTTACTTTATTTTGATCACCTAAGTGGACAGTCACCACAAAAAAACATTAAACTCTGCAGCTGGGACAGCAAATATATTTCAGGTTTTATCTTCAGTTTCAGTCCATTTGTACCATACAGGTAGCATACCTATCATCTTCCAGAAAAATACTTCATGCAGAGTTCTTATGAAAATTTATACAAATTTAAAATTTACATACTTATAATTAATGTGAAATTTGACAAAAAGAAACATGTGCAATAGATAGAAACTCTGGTTTTAAAACAGGCTTTGGTCTCATAAGTGACACAAAGTAAGACCCATTCAGAAGAAATCTCAGAACACTGAATCCTCTATTTCTCTCACACAGTTACAAGAAGTTAAGATACCCCATCCTTGTAGCCCTACATTTTGAAGAATATGAAGGAGGTGAATAAGTGTTATTTGCTAGCAAGAACTTACTACTCTTGAGGACATACACTGCATTGTGTCTTCTACTATTTTTCAGAAAGGGTGTCTTACGGATACGACCTACTTATAATATAATTATAAGCTGATTTTAAAAGGAAAACAAAAAACTCATAAACAAAATATTTTGCCTAATTAAATTCTTTGCTAAATCATTCTTGAAATTGTTTAAAATTAGCACTAATTTCTTCTACATAGAGTATTGGTTTGAAGTAACTTAATTTTCCTTATGGCTACCTTAAAATCTTGTTTCTCATTCATTACCAGCTTAAATGAAATCATCAATACTTTAAATTATTAAACATTTGGGGAAAACAGAGAGGGAGGGCAGGGAAGCATTACACCTGGTAGTCAACCAGGTCAGATATGTGACAGCTAGCTAGACTCTTGATCATAATGTCTTTGTTGAACTATTTTTAACCATCAGATAAATTTCTGAAGCATTAGGCTCACATTTATATCAGCATTAGAATAACAAGAAAACAGGCAAATATTTTAAAGCCTCCAAACAGGAGTGGCAAAGTCTCCAGTAAAATTCTGTTCTTCACTGAATAATCAGTGATCCTCAGGGCAGAAAGCAGCAAAGAAGACTGATAAAATGTATTTGTTCAAATTTCAAATTTTTCTTCTTGTGAATTTATTCTCAGTTAATTTCCAGTTTCCCTGGAACTGGAATTTTCAGTTTAGTCCATCACTAAACCATGTCCCCAAGGGCCACATACAAATGTTTTTTGAATACCCCTAAGGGACTGTGACTTCCACTTCCTTGGGCAGCCTGTTCCAGTACTTTACCACCCTTTCTGTAAAACAAAATTTTCCTAATATTCAGCCTGAATTTTGCCTGGTGCAACTTGAGGCCATTCCGTCTTGTCCTATCATTTGTCACTTGGGAGAAGAGACCGGCCACCCTCTCGCTCCAACCTCCTTTCAGGTAGTTGTAGAGACTGATAAGGTCTCCCCTGAGCCTCCTCTTCTCCAGACTAAACCCCAGCTCCCTCAGCTGCTCCTCATAAGACCTGTGCTCCAGACCCTTCACCAGCTTCATTGTCCTTCTCTGGACCCGCTCCAGTATCTCAATGTCTTTCTTGTAGTGAGTGGCCCAGAACTGAACACTGTATTCCAGATGCTGCCTCACCAGTGTTGAGTGCAGGGGGACAATCACTTCACTAGTCCTGCTGGCCACACTATTTCTGATACAGGACAGGATATTATGGGTCTTCTTAGCTACCTGGGCACATTGCTGGCTCATGTTCAGCCAGCTGTCTACCAGTGCCATGTGAATTATTCCAGAAATATTTAATTGTCTTACTTCTCTTAGTTTCTTATTCTACTTACTCCATTAATCAAAACTGTCTCACTCTAGTCTTATATCCCCACACTTACCTGTCAGCACCAATAATTGATCTTATATACACAGGTGACCAGCAAATAGGAGAGGAGGGAAATAATTGCCTCAAATCTGGGTAAATTATCAAACACTTAATGAGTCCTGATCTGGGCCTTTTGTAAAGCCGAAAATTAAGCATTTGTCCCAGAAACAAAGCAAACGTCACAAAATTATTTTTGCCTGTTTTAATGTTTTTTTCTTCAAGACTTTTTTCCTCAGGGTTTTATCATACCACAACCAGCATAAACAGTATTTTTCATTGTCCCAAGATCTCTATAAGAAAATATTTATATATTTTTTCTTTTTAAATTATTTTTTTAGCTGTCATTGGATAAAAATGAAAATCTGATTTCTGACTTCTAAGTTTAGGAAATTTCCTTTCTTCCTTTTTCCATTTTATTTTCCAAAATGTTCACTTTTTTAAAAATTGTTTGAAAAGTTTTCATCTAGTTGTATTCTCCAGGTGTTGTGTGTTAACAAAAAATAATAACCTTTCTCCACTCCACTCATATCTGGTGGCCTTTATTTTCATTATTCTCTCATTTATCTGAAATAGAACATCTCACCTATCTTTACTCTTTTGTCTAATACTCTTTTAACTCATTCTGTTCTATAGCACAGCTCAGAGCTGGAATGGAAGGCAAGTTTTTCCAAACACAAACATGTCTGTTACAAATCTCACCACAGGCAACAGATTCTTGCATGGCAGTTTAGCATGAGATAAATACACTTCATAGATGACATTTAGTTATATGTAAAATAGATAGCTAATTTATCTACATTTCCCCACAATAAACTATGTTTGATACTTCCTGCCTCAGAGCTTTTTTTTTTAGAAATATATTGGTAGCATAACTACATCCTTAAATCTACAGTTTTGTATATATCACAGGATGCAGACCAAAAACTAAAAAAATCCTATATTCTGGAAAATATTCCACTTAAATGCATAAAAAATGTGGTTCGTTGGGGTCATTTATACATGACATACATTTCATCAAATGAGATCCTTGCACCGTCTAAAGTTGACTATCTTCAAACATTGCAAAGAAAATATATCTAATAAAAGGTTAGAAGGTATAAAACAAGTACAATCGTGTCAGGCTTCAAGGCCCATTGGCCAATAACAATAAAAATGAAGCATAGTTCTTTCTTCAACATTTAGTTGCCTCTGTAGATACTAACAATGATTTTTCATCTCTCAGTGGAATTCTGCTCAGTATCAGACACCATTTTTTAACCTAAAAAGAAAAAAATCCGATAACAATACCACCAACTAATCTTAAATAATTCTAAGGAAAAGATAAGTAGGGATTTTATGACTCCTAAAGATTAGCTTAAAGA
The DNA here is from genome assembly GCA_013398125.1 of Aegotheles bennettii. Lineage (NCBI taxonomy): Eukaryota > Metazoa > Chordata > Aves > Caprimulgiformes > Aegothelidae > Aegotheles > Aegotheles bennettii. Next base: position 38,246 of record VZRW01001677.1, read on the forward strand.
CCTTAAAACTATCATCAGAAACAACCTGTCAGCAACTGAAAATGGATATATTTAATAGTTTATGTTTATACCCTTTCTATCTCTGGTAAGTATGCCACTCCAAACACTTGATTTGTTTCAACAGTTTAAAAAAAAGTCAGTCAGGTTTAACAAACACCACAATGATCACTTTCTCACCATCATCCTAATGGTTGGGCCAATCAAAGCAAATTCATTTTGTGCAACATCACTAGAGGTACCAAAATCTGATCAATGGGAAAAAAATGTGATTTCACATCATATCTCTAAAAGTGACAACCAAACATAAGAAAGTGATTTCTTGTGAAAAACTTGACCTCACTGAAAAACAGTGCTTTATCCAAAGCTTGCCAGCAATATTCACTTTTCAGTATAACTGAATCTTATTATTGTGTTCATAAATTATTCTATTCTACCCTTGGTTAGTCAGCTATATAATTTAATTAAACAAAGTCTTTTTCTACATATTATTCTACATAAAATATAATGTAGCTAGGTTGAAGCTACCCTTCACTCTTTGCAGTTGACAGACTAGCCCTTACCCAATTGCTCACTCACTATTCCCCCCGGAGGGATGGGGGAGAAAATCAGAATAGCAAAAGTGAGAAAACTCATGGGTCAAGATAAACACAGTTTAACAAGTGAAGGAAACAAAAAAAAAAAAAAGAAGAAGAAAACAAACAAACAAGTGATGTAAATGTAACCATTCATCATCATCAGACCAATGCCCGGCCAGTCTTTAAGCAATGGTTACCTTGGAAAATTTCCCCCATAGATTTACTGCTGAGCATGAAGTTATATGGCATGCAATATCCCTTTGGTCACTTTGGGTCAGCTGTCCTAGCTGTGTCTTTTCCCTGCTCTTGTTCACCTTTAGCCTAATCGCTGACTGAGGAGAGTAGGAAATGAAGAAGGCCTTGTTGCTGCATAAGCACTGCTCAGTAAAATTCTAAACATTACTGTCAACACTGTTTTGGTCACAAACCTAAAACACAGCACTATATAGGCTGCTATGAAAAAAGTTAACTCTATCCCAGCCAAAACCAGTACAATCCCCATTTAAAACAATCAGGTATGCATATCTTTTGGGTCATGGTTGTAAAATCTGTGCCTGACCAAAGAATAATATTTGATCCAAATTCAAAATTTCTTGTGATGCACATATTGTTTAGCCTACTATACAGGCAGGAATTTAGATCCCCTAATTCAGACCTTTTACCAGGAGATAACACCATGTGTGCATGTCTACAGATTGATTATGCTGAGCAGTAGAAAAGAGAGTATCCGTAACACACAGTCTACAACTGACATTTGGAGGAATATTTTCGTTAATTTCACCTGTTGTCTAGATTGTCACTAATTCATTCACATTCCTCAGGAAGATAACTGCTAGCTTTGAAACTAGTCTAGCATGAAACAAGTTTCCAGACAAGGAGAAGATTGAAGACTAAAGTCCCCAATAATTTTAGATATCATGGATGGAGTGAAATCACAGGATCACAGAAAAATATAGATTAGAAGAAACATTTGGTGATCATTTTCAACCAGGTTCCTGCTTAAAGGAAGTATAGCATATAACATTAAACAAGGCTATTTGCAACTTTTCAAGTCAAGTTTTGAAGATGTCAAGGAATGGACATTCCACAGTTTGTCTATTCTGGTATTTAACAGCTGTCATTGCTGTTAAATATTCAGCTTCTTAATACGCAGTTTGAATTTCCCTTGTTGCAACTAGTCTTTTACCTTTTGTTTTTATGTTTTATTCCTCTAAGAAGGGTCTGACTCCATCCTCTGTATAACCTTCCTTTTTGATAGTAAAGGAGTGTAATTGCATTTCCTCCTTACCCCCTTCCTCCTTAAGTTCTCTCTTCTCCAGTGGCAAAGCTCCCAGACTGCCATGACTGGATTCCTTCTACTTCCCTGACTGAAGGCAGTGTCTGGCTGTTCCCTCCTCTGAGATATGTGGGGTTTTGTATGCAGTCCTGTGCTGTGTGCTCTAGGATGACCCTGCATGGGCAGGGAGGTTGGACCAGATGACCCACTGTGTTCCCTTCCAACCTTACCAATTCCATGATTCTGTGTAATAGAAGAAAAGTAACCAGACACATTAAAATATTGTGAATATATAAGGCTGACACTACTGCTTCAAACCAACCCAGAAACTGTGAGGTAGTACTTTCCTGTCAGGCATCATACAAGGAGGTTAAAACATTCCTAAAAACTCACAAGGGAGGAATACAAAACTAGCTTTAAATATAGGCAGAATTTTTATGTGGTTATGAAGTTGTAAATAGAGTTGGGCAAAAGGAAGGTGAAGCTGGTGGGGAAAGGATGCAACTTTAGAGGTTGTGACAGTGACTGTGTCTATAATATGATTCTGTTAAGGTCTAATTGGTAGTGCATACTAGTTATCTGTGTAGGTGTTTTCACATTGAGTTTTATAATCACTTAGGAGGTTTATGTACAATTTAGCAATTGGTTATCTGGGGATCTAGAAGAGCATCATGATGCCAATAAAAAGGAATAACTACTACTGTGCAGTCAGCAGACTGACTGGCAATATACTATCATTCTGTCCCTCAGCAGCAGACACCAAATCTGTATTGTGCCCTGCTGTAATCGGTAAATGACCTAAGCACCTTAGGGAGGCTCGTAGCCTCATTTCTTTGGAGATTGCTTCTCTCCCTGCAAACACTGAAATGTAGTTGGTCACTACTGAAAATAATAGAGAAATTAAAATTTATCAAAATGAAATACTATATGAGTGTACATGATAAATGACTGTGATTCTTCTGAGCAGATTCAGCCTAATGAATCATGTCCTATTTTCAGTTATCTTTACCACCCCCCTGTAAGTAGTTCTTTTCTTCCTGGTCTGCACACAGATCGTCTTGATATTTTTATTCACTACATTAAGTGAAGAACTTCAATAACACAAAGAGAAGGAGACCTCAAAAAAAGAGACAAATGTCTTTTGCTTGAAACTACTGCATGCCATGCTATATGGGTCTGGTGAATATGAAGCTGAAGAGGAAATCGTCTACTAATCTGCCCCAAACTCCTGCTCTGGACTGAAACCAAATCATCACTTTTGAGAGATTTTTACTGCACATCAAAGCACAAGCATTGACCATCTGGTTCTTATCATTGTATGTAGTTCCTCTTCTTTCTCTGCTGCAGTTTTAGAAGAAACACTTTCCAGAATATTTTCCAGTCAGAAATTGGGAACCCCTTCTTATAACACAGATTTCATGTCAATATCTGGGTTTAACACTGGAACAGGCTCCCCGGGGCAGTGGTCACAACACCAAGACTGCTTGAGTTCCAGAGAGTTTGGACAACTCTCTTAGGCACATGGTGTGATTCTTGGGATCCCTGGAGGGATACGAATTGGACTCAATGATCCTGATGGGTCCCTTCCAACTCAGCACATTCTGTGATTCTATGGTTCTATGATTCTATGATTCAATCCCTGTCTTGTGAATTTAGTTCATAATATTGGCTCATAGACAATTTTCCAAAACAGAAGGAGGTCAAAAACAACAGACTCTGAAATTTCTAGCAAAACATTTGTAAAAAGGAAACAAAACCATATTCAGATATGAAGTTCTTACAAGTGGACCAGAATTTCACTTCAGAAATCTATCTGCTTCATATGTACAGCTGGACACATACAAGAAGAAATTGTAATCAAGTTTTTAACAAATCGTGTGTTTCCTCTTGCTTTTTGGGAATCTGATCACTTGTGTGGAGTATTGCAGAAGAAAATGCACATTGTTCTTCATATTCAGTTCCTAAAGTTCCAAAATCATTGTTATTCCACCATTAGAGTATGAGCTGAATTTCTATATGCTTTCCTCTTCTAAGATGTTGAATCCCTGAAAAACCTTCTGTTTGTTCGTTTTGCTTTCTTTTTATTTCCTTTTGTTATGTTCATTTTATATCAACAATAACTAATACGTTTTAACTAAGACTTTCCAAAGACTTCTGCAGGGCACAATACCATACTGCTGGCTCATCCAGATCAGCTCCACAGCTGTGTTTATGTAACACTATACTGTTATAAAATACAATACAGCTGATGAACATCTTAATAAATGCAGAATTTTAAGAGTTTAAGAAAAATCAAAACAAACCTGGATAGCACCCAATCTTTTCAAATATTTGTAGTCTTCAGGATTTGAAAATTAGATATGGTTATGGAAATAGCTAGTTTCATCTCTGGTCATCCTAGAGCACATGGCACACAATTACATCC
>VZRW01001677.1:42795-65201 GCA_013398125.1 Aegotheles bennettii
TACTCCAAATGTGGCCTCATCAGGGCTAAGTAGAGGGGCAGGATCACTTCCCTCAACCTGCTGGCAATGTTCTTTTTAATACACCCCAGGATTCCATTTGCCTTTCTGGCCACCAGGGCACACTGCTGGCTCATGAAAAATTCGTTGTCTACCAGGACCTCCAGGTCCCTCTCTACAGCGCTGCTTTGCAGCAGGTTGGCCCCCAGCCTGTACCAGTGCATGTGATTGTTCCTTGCCAGGTGTTCTTGTTGAACTTCAGAAGGCTTTTCTCTGCTCATCTCTCCCCCTTATCGAAGTCCCTCTGAAGGGCTGCACAAGCCTCTGAGGTATTGGTTGCTCCTCCCAGTTTTGTATCATCAGCAAACTTGCTGAGGAGGCACTCTACCCCCTCATCCAAGGCATTGATGAACAAATTGAACAACAGTGGGCCCAGTACAGAGCCCTGGGGGATACCACTAGTGACAGGCCTCCAACTGGACACTCTACTGTTGATCACAACCCTCTCGGATCTCTCCCACCTTTCCTTCCTCCCTTTCAACCTTCTTTCATTCTTTCTTCTTTTTCTCTGTAACCTCCAATGTTATGCTTGACTTGGAGTGATCAAATCTCTTTATTTCTTTCATGAAATAAGTATAACACAAAAATAGAAAATATTTTTTTGTCTGAATTGGTTAAGGACAGAACAACTCATTTTTAAGTTTGATAGCTGTTGAATCTGTAGGAAGTCCCTTAGCATTTTTCACAGCATAAACAAAGAAAAATAGTGACCTTCAAAGGACATGTTGTGCTAAGTGTTTCGCAAAATCAGTGGAAATTAGAAAGAGATGCTGATTCTATTTTTAGATAAAAATAATAAATAACCAATAATTTGGAAGTGTTTCAATAGCATGGAGAAAAAGTGATGTTGAATTCAAAACTGGTGAAAAAGCTTTTATTCTCTTGTGGAAACTGCTTTGCAGAAACTTTACAGATATATTTGGGTGTTTTCCTTATGTGATATTTACAGCTGCAGATAAGTTTATGGAGCTGCTTGTGCCAGAAATGTATTTGCTATTTAAATGTCAATTCTGTTTTTCTTTATCATATGAGAAATATTTAAATCTGGGGGCTTGTGCCTGTGATGGGCTAGATATTTTATGCAGAGACCTCCATTGTCACTGTAAGGTTTTTAGGACCCATCAGTTGAAAATTACACATTCATACTGAAAATTGACTTCACATTCTCTTGGTTTAAGTTTGGTATTGGTATGCAATACTGAGAGATACTGAATCATTTTCTTCTGCTAATTTGCGAAAGAAAATACTAAACTTGTACATTTTTATTGTTACCTATAAAGCAATTATACAAGAATAGTGACATAAAACTCCACCTTCTCCCTTACTTCACTACTAGTCTCATTATGGCATTTTTGTTTTAAATACAGAAAAAAGTGTATTTGTAACAACACAGAAATGTGATCTTAGTCTTATTAATAGTGGGTATGAGCTAACTGACATAGCGTTGAATAAAAAATAGCATAGACAATGCAGAACTTCAGGATATATATGACAACATTTCTTGACCTAGATAAGCTTTTTCATGGTTTACACTGTGCATATGAAACCTCTTCTTGCAAATATTTGTAGCCAAATTTTCATCCAGTAATATTTTCTTTTACTTACACTGAATTTGAGAAGGTTACAGACAACGAATCATTGTCTAAGTTAGAAGCTTATAAAATCTCTATTACATTGGATCATTATTAATAATACTGGATTTATTAGTAATAGTGGCTGGTTGGTCTGTTATGAGACATCGATTTCTGAGAATTAGCATGCAAGGAAAATTCATTGCTTTACACTGTTAATTTGCTTTACCAAAGCCTTTGACACCACTTCCCACAGCATTCTCCTAGAGAAACTGGCTGTCCATGGCTTGAACGGGCATACTATTTACTGAGTTAAAAGATGGCTGGGTGGCTGGGCCCAAAGAGGCCTGGTGAACAGAGTCAAATCCACTTGGCAGCCAGTCACAAGTGGTGTTCCCCATGACTCAGTATTGGGGTCAGTTTTCTTTCATATCTTTATCAATGATCTGGGTAAGTGGATCAAGTGCACCTTCAGTAAATTTGCAGATGACACCAAGTTGGGTGGAAGTATTGATCTACTTGAGGGTAGAAAGATTCTACAGGGGGATCAAGCCAAGCTGAATCAATGAGCTGAGGCAAATTGTATGTGGTTCAAGAAGGCCAAGTGCCAGGTCCTGCACTTGGGTCACAACAACCCCATGCAACGCTACAGGCTTGGGAAAGATTGGCTGGAAAGCTGCCCAAATGAAAAGAACCTGGGGGTGTTGGTCAACAGTCAGCTGAAGGCCAAAAGCATCCTGGCTTGTATCAGGAATAGTGTGGCCAGCAGGACTAGGGAAGTAATTATCCTCCTATACTTGGCACTGGTGAGGTCACACCTTGAATACTGTGTTCAGTTTTGGGCCCCTCACTACAAGAAAGACATTGAGGTGTTTGAGCATGTCCAAAGAAGGGCAATGAAGATGGTGAAGGATCTAGAACATAAGACTTCTAAGAATCAGCTGAGGGAACTGGGTTTGTTTAGTCTGGAGAAGAGGAGACCTTGTTGCTCTGTACAACTATTTGAAAGGATGTTGTAGCAAGGTGTGTGTTGGTCTCTTCTCCTAAGTAATAAGTGATAGGATTGCAGGAAACGGCCTCAAGTTGTGCCAGGGGAGGTTTAGATATGGATAGTAGGAAAAATTTCTTTACTGAAAGGGTTGTCAGTCACTGGAAGAGGCTGCCCAGGGAAGTAGTGGAGCTATCATCCCTAGAGGTATTTAAAATACATGTAGATGTAGCACTCAGGGACATGGTTTAGAGGTGGACTTGGCAGTCCTGGTTGGACTTGATGATCTTAATAGGTCTTTTCCATTCTAAAAGACTCTATTATTCTATGATTTTATATTTTATTTGACACTAATAAAGCAATAAAAAATTCTTTTATTACTTTATGATTAATCATAATAACTTGTAAATGTTCTGTAGTATATTTTGAAAAAGTAATGAAGTATTAATACCGTAAAAGTACAGTACAATATTTTTTCCATTAAATCTTTATTAGGAAGATACTTCATTTTGGATGTGAGGGTTTTTTTAAAAAAAGCTTTCTGAAATACTAAATAAACCCTTTTATTGACAAATATGTAAAGCTTGTCTTTTATTTTGTTTGGCCATTTTATGTTTCTTAAAAGGTGTCTATCTGGACAGGATGATTGTCATATCTTGGCTACTGCAAAGAGAATAAAACAGGATTTCATTGAAGGGAGAAACAGACTTGTATGTCTAAAAGCAAATGAGCACACTCAATTGGAAGGAAGCTTCTAAAGTGTATCGTGCAGCAGTGGCCTTCCAAACCACGTCTGCCAGAAGACAGAGAATCCTAATTTCTAGCTCTCAGGAGAGCTCTGTAATATGAGGCAATAATGGCAGCATTCATTTTACCTTATTTAGACATACAGACATTAGCTGTTAAAACCTGAACAGGTCACTCTAACAGTCAATGGAAAAACAAAAACAAAAACAAAAAAACACCAAAACCCATCTCATCTGAAGAAATACATTAAAATAGGTCCTTTCAGTGCATTTTGCATTTACAAAAAAGATTAAAGTGATTAGGAATGACTATGGCAGCTGAAGTTAGCAGATACATATTCCATTTTCTGTTGTGAAACTCAAAATGGGGAGGGAAGTACTGGATTGTAAACCATGCTCTCAAACATTTTTCTTAATGTTAACTTTAAAAGCCTCATCCCATGTCATGGAAGCTGGTTGAAAATTTTAGAGTACTGTCTTTCATTTAAGAACTTTAAGATGTGAACTACAATTTTAGCACTAGGAAGGCCACACCTGGAGTACTGTGTTCAGATCTGGGCTCCCCAGTACAAGAGAGACATGGACATACTGGAGAGAGTCTAAGAAAGGACCACAAAGATGATGAACAGGCAGGAGCATCTCTCCTGTGAGGAAAGGCTGAGCAACCTGTGACTGTTCAGCTGAGAGAATGGAATCACTTCAAGGGGTCTAATTTTAATGAATACCTGAAGGGAGAGTGCAAAGAAGTTGGAGCCAGGCTCTTTTCAGTGGTGCCCAATGACAGGAGAAGAAGCAATGGGCACAAACTGAAACACAGGATGTTCTGTCTGAACATCAGAAAACACTTACTGTGAGAGTGACTGAGCAGAGGCACAGGTTGCCCAGAAAGGTAGTGGAGTCTCCATCCTTGGAGATATTAAAAATCTATTTGGACATGGTCCTGGGCAACTGGGACTAGGTAGCCCTGCATGAACAGAGGGATCATCCTAGATGATCTACAGAGGTCACTCCCAACCTAAAACATTCTGTGATTCTGTGATATGAAAGGCAGGTATTGACACCAAAACTTTTCATATTTACATGAAAAACATAAAATTACTCCATTTTATCAGGAGTGTAATCCCTCTATATGAATTAGAAGTGTGCAGAGCACTTAAGCATCACTTTGGGGAGATTGTCAAAAATTCTCCTGGAAATGTTCATAAATACAACAGTGACTAGAAATGGAAAAATTATTTTGGTCAATATAGTCATATTTGCCAAGCAAGATTTGGAGTGGGCATGTCAGGAATAAAGGATTGGTCAGAACACAAGTTAGGCTGTACCCTTAATAGCTTTTTCCTCTTATTCTCAGTGTCACAAATGTTTGTGGACTGGACTTGGATATAAAATCAAGCAATCAATAGCTTGCGGAATAACAGTGGAAATAAGCGTATAACTTGATAGGGATTGCTTAGCAATTTACTAAATACAGCACAAAGCTGTGGCTAAGTAATGAAAAAGCCCCACAAAGTGCTAAGATTCTCATCTCAGCTGAAATTGATTAGAGTTTTTTGTTTGTGTGTTTGTTTTGGTTTGTTGCTTTTCTCATTTTAAGTTTTAAATGACACCTGACATTGTTCAGGATACCTACCTCTAAATTCATACCACTCAGATTTATAAATGTTATTGACTTGTCTAAATCTACAGTGCAGGTTCCTGTTCTCTAACTTGTATTCCCAGTCACATCTTCCATATCAACACTTTGTTCTGAGTTATGTTAACCTTGGTGAAGTTGATAGTTGCAACGTCTCTCGTTCAACTGAAGTGTAAAAAATCTGATCTACCCTTTCTGCATTCTTTATAGAATACACAGATGAAACAATAAGATCTTCTGCCTCTAAGAAGATACACACAGGGCTGGAGTAAGAGTCATCTGCGTTTTCCTATACCTTTCCGAAAAGAGAACCTTACTATAATCTGATGATAAACTTAGACATGCAGGAGTGGCTGGAATAAAGTCCTGTGTGTGAGGAAGAAATAGGAAGTTGCAATAAAACAAACAAACAAACAAACAAACAGAAATGGAAACAATATACAGAGATATAGAGATACACAGACACAAAACTGTTCTTTTCAATGTCATTTCAACATCGAATTTTTGGAGGTGTCAGAGCTATGTGGAAAAGCGTTACAAATTGTGAGAAAGAAAAATTGAAAGAGCAGTGGCATTTTCTTTTCTCATAGATTGTAGTCTTTTGTGCCCCCGTGTTCTAGAGGAAGAAGATTGTGTATATTCTTTAAATAACTTTGGGACATTTCCCTCTACAACAATGTGTCTTCCTCAGCAAAATACTCTGAAATATTGTTACCGTTACCTCATACTGGCTAATTACTTACATTTAAATGCTACTTAGAGGTAAGTTGAACATGGGGCTGTTGTTTTTTTTTTCTTTTCATAAAATACATAACACTTGACACTCTAGAAAGCAAAAAGTGACAATAAGTTAACGAGCCCTTCTGTCGTGAAGACAGTGAAAAAAAAAGACATTTGAAGGCCAAGATTTTTAAATTTAAGATACATAGTTTTATAGCACATGTCAAGTATATTGAATTGCCTTACTGTTGTTACATCATTGTATTAGCATAAAAGGAAAAAAAAACAACACTGAAGATTAATGAATGTTCTCTTCCTTTATTTTTATACATTGAAATAGAAAGAAACACACTTTCTGTGCAAAAAGAAGAAAATATATAAAAAGACTATTTAGTTCTTGGTACACTGAAATATCTTCATTTATATTCTGACCCAAAGTCAGTTCGAAATATTGGAAGTCTTTCATTGATTTTGGTGGGGTTTGGATCAAAATTTGCTTCTGAATAGAATGGAGATAAAGAATCTGAAGTCAAAACTATTGCATTATTTTTCCTTTTATGTTAAGCTCTTACACGGATGAACAAATAATGTTAAAAAAGTATTCAGCCTTGTATTAAACATTTTTAGAGATGAAAGAAGACTTGGGACTAACTCTGCATATTCAACAAACTAAACAAGGTATAAATATTTCTAAAATCTGTGAAATAAAATCAGAATGATCTTCATCTTGGTGTGAGATATGCAAGTAGTATGAAGAGTATTATTAATAAAGGTAATGCAAAGTTACTAAGGACATTGTAGACAGTGTCATGTAAATAATGAGCACATGAAAGATTATTTACTATGATTTAAAAAAGAGCACAAACACAGGACAGAAAAATCTAAATAATTTCTACAAAAATCATATCAGCATTCCTATCTTTTCAGAATTCACAATGACATCAAAATTTTCATTCCTTTTTTTTTATTTTGAAAGCCTCCTTTTGAAAACCTTTTCCTAAACAAATACGCCATACAATCATCCAGCTACCATAAAAATAATCTCATTAAAAACCTTTGCATAAGTAATATTTGATTTTTGGAAGTTAACTCTGCTTCCAGAGGCACAGACACATATTCTGACCTGCCACAGTCAGTATTGCCTTTCCAAACTGTTTTGCTTGTCCCCATTCATTTCCAGAAGTGCCACTGACAAATCACTGCTGCTCAGTGTGCTGAAGAAAATCAAGCTTTCTCACCATGTGTTCTTACTGTACTATCTAATCCCTGATGTAATCACTCTAGACTCCATAGACTACATGCACATTGAAAAATAATAAGCATTTTCAGGATGAGATTTCATCTGATGTATTTCTGAGTACAATATCAGAATGTATCTGCAATTCATCTTGTTCTACTGTTGAAGCCAAACCCACATATGATCTACACAGTCATATGTTCCTCTATATTTAAAGAGATATTTGATGTGTATACCATCCCCTGATTCTAAGCCTAGAGCAGGGTATGTACACAGGAATTCCACAGACATGCATGTACCTCACTACTTCTAGAAGCTTCCATTTTCTTTCATATATCTTTCATGATTGACAAAATATCATTCACATTCACTTATCCATACATAAGAAACCAGTCTCTCTTTTTATGTCTTCTGCTTTTGATTCCACTGAAGCCTTGAAAAAGTAATAATATGTCACTTATAGAGTTTTCTTGTTACCAGTTCAGACTGGCTTCTTCAGCAGCACTTAAACAGCAGCACATCCATTGAATTAATGTTACAGTTATGTTCTCCGTTAACCAACAAAGCATTCTCCTCTTTCCTCTGAATAGTATTATTAGACAGAGTTGCAGGAAACATGACTCAAGTACACCAACCATAGTAACAAAGTCTGCACTCCTCATCCTTCTTACTTTCACAGTGGCAATCTGTCTTGATTTGAGCCAGGATAGAATCAATTTTCTTTTAGTAATTTTACTCTTCAGTTAAGTCTCTGCTAGGTAGCTGTACTTGCTGAAACTAACTGCATGTTTTTCAGTCAGTGTCTGCCTTTAGGACTGATAACACTTGATGTTTATAGTTACTGCTAGACAACGGTATGCAGACCAAGGCCACAAAAGGGAAGCAAGGGGGGTCACATCTGCACCCTTCCTGTGGGGAGGAATGGACTGGGCAGGTGACCCAAAATTGACCAAATGAAGTATTACATCCCATAAACATCATATTCAGTATGAAACTAAAGGATCATGGGGTCTTCTTTCCTTTTCTTGGAAGGAGGGGGTAATAGAGAGCATCTGGCATTCATTTAATTGCCACCCCAGCATTAAACTATTGCACAATCTTATAGGGCAAATACAAATCACAAATCTTTTATGAAATTTAATTGCACAATTGCACGAGAAGAAAGCAAGAAGAAACTCCATGTGAAAGCATAAAGACCACTGTGCCAAAAAGTGTTTCAGATGCTTTCAGTAGGTAAATTACTTGAGGAAGGGTAGGAAATTTTCATGAAGCTATAGCCACCAGTGAGTGACTAATAATCCTTGTCAATTAAGAAAAAGAATTTAATGAAGAGTTTGCACAAGACATTCAAACTATCTGTGAGTATTACCAGCATTATGTGATTTATGAGCCAAAATGATTACATGATTTTTCCACTGACACTGCAGTGAACACTTGCAGTGAACACAGCTTAGAATATTCCCAAAGAACTTGGTAATGTTTTTAGTCCAGCTAATATATTCCAGATATATACATAACAACCTAGGTCACCCATTCTTATCTATGTGTTGGTAGCGGGGGCTGCAGGGGTGTCCTCTTGTGAGGAGAGGCCGGGTCTGCTCAGTGCTGGATACAGCCAGTTCCAGCTGGCTCCAACCGACCCACGACAGGGCAAGCCTGAACCTCTCAGCCAGGGTAGGAGCAACTTCACAAAAAAACATTTTAAAAAGGGGACAAAATACTTGTGCGGGAGAAGGCAGAAGAATCAGGAGTGAAGCTGAGTCTGGGAAGAATGAGATGTGAAGGGGAAGGTAGTTTTGGTTCCATGTTCGGGTTTTTTGGGGGGTTTTTTGTTTGTTTGTTTGTTGGGTTTTTTTCTCTCAATATCCTACATTATTAATGAGCAATAAATTAAATTAACTTTCCCCAAGTCAAGTCTGTTTTGACTGTGAAAGTAATTGGTAAGTGATCTCCCTGTCCTTATCTCAACTCACAAGATTTTTCTTCTTATTTTCTGGCCTTGTCCCATTCAGGAAGGGGAGTGAGAGAGCGGCTGGATGGATATCTGACAGCCAACTAGGGTCAACTCACCACAAGTCCTCAGTATAGTGGAAGGAAAGTGCACAAAACAAGTTTATTTTGTGTAAGAAAATGCACTGAGACATAAAATCAGGCAAATAAAATAAATGCAGGAATGAATCTCTACCAATGTCCTTTATTTACATATTTTTAAAAGAATAAACCAGAATACAAGGTGCCATTTCCTCTGCAAGTTATAACGGACTATTTATTTTGCATGTTTATAAGCACTTTCCCGATTCCTATTTATAAAATACTTCAGTAGTTCTTTTTGTTCCTTTCATTTTTTTTCCTACTGTAATATCAATTTTGTATTTTCTCACACTGCTATTTGTGTCAATACATTAGCAATGAAAGGCTTGCAAAGAAGACATCAGAGTAGTGGTATGCCAAGGCATTTCAGTCTCAAAAACACACCAAAAGAACATTACAAGGATTAAAGACATTTTGAATATAAACAAGTTTGTTATTGAAGCATCAATTATTGCAGACATCAAAACAACTAAATAAGGGTTACAGTACAAATGGTAACATCAAAGCAAAAGATAACTCTCATTTTGATTGAATATTAGTATAAAAACACATTTTAATGGAGTCTGCTTATCAGTTCCTGGGTTTTACTCTATGAAGCTGTTTTATCATGTCAATAGCTGCCGAGTGTCACAAATGTTTTGTGTGATGTCTTATTCAAGATGGAGGAAAAAGGTATGTACAGAATCATGTGCTTCTGCAAAATGACAAATTGCTTGTTATTATAAGCTTTGTAACAGAATGTGTATGTATGCAAAATATATATATAGGTGCATGTGTGTCTGTATTTGCATATATATTCTATATGTGTGTGTCCATGCCCAAATTTTAATACAAAAATCTTGATACTTTGAAGACAAATACGAAGACAAGGTGCTCACTTAAAAAAATGTATAATCTGCAAACCAGATTGGAAATCCCTTTATCAGTGTGAGTACCATGCACATAACCTGTCCCTTTAATCTCCATAGAAATGCCTCTGTGTATTACCATACACCAAGTGAGTCAAGACTCAGCTGCATGGCATTAAACATGTAAGTGTCATGTCTTCTATGTTACAATTTATAGAAGAGGGAATGTAGTTCTGATTTGACAAGAAAAAAATAACATTAAATGTATAAGATAAATTATATTGCCAGTATGGGTTATGTTGAGAAACTTTTTCATCTAACTCAACTTGTTAAGTATTTTTCATGTTTGATATCAGGACATAGACTCCCAAGCAATTTTCTGTACCTATAGTGCCTTTCTTCCTTTTCCAATTCAGATTAGATTCTATATAATGTGACTAGATTGCATTAAGTGGAAAAAAATACCTTCAACTAAAGTAAAATAAATTTGATATTGGTCAACTAACAGAGATCTCATAACCAATCAAAAGATAGAAAGAAATTAAGAGCAATATTTGTTAACATACATGGATTGTCCTGCATTTTCACCAGCCATTGTGGTTGTGCATAAATAGTCCCTAGACTACCAAACTTTTCAAGTCTAGCTCACTGATTTTCTTTTCTAAGACAGACTTATCCTTTTCACTGATCATGCCAATTATTTCTATACCTGTACCCACGTGAATACATGTTCTTAAATGGCTGTGTAATACCATGTGCAATGACAGCTGTGCTAGAAACATCCATATTTTACAGCCTAAAGTGAGTTGATGCAAATTCCCATTTAGCCCTATTTTGGTACTATCCTTAGCTGAAAAAAAATTGTGGTTTGTTGACTGATATTTCTGCTTATCTATTCTTTTAATACATCATTATAGAGATTATCTCATTCGCTTGACTTGTGAGTATTAAGATTTTTGACCTTTTCTTTCACCTCAGTCATGAGAGCACTTTCATATATTTACTTTTCTTTCCAGTATCTATCTTGTTTGAATATCCTCGTAATAGTGCCCATGAGCCCTCGTTTTGTTTGTATTGTTGAATTTATAGTCTCTAGAAAATATTGAGATAGAATAGGATAAATCTGTAAGAAAAGAGTTAAACAATTATTAGATCTGGCTAATGAAGTGATATCAAAGGGAAACAAGTAGGGAGAATGTCTACAGGGACATTGCACTGTTAGTGTCAGGGCTGGAATTTGAAAGTCAGACATTTTAAGTTCTCTGGTTCTAATTCTATCTAAATTACTGTGTGCTTTTGAGCAACTCACAAGACAGCTGAGTGTTGATATTTATAAAACCAATACAACGTTTTTCATGAATCTGTGTGGTAGGTAGGTATGTTTTAACTAAATATTTAATCCATTTCAAATTATTTGAGAGTCTACACTAAATTTTCAATGTTTTGTATCCTAATCTGTTTACTGCAAAGTTGTGTTTTCTCTGATTTTGAACTCAGAATTATCCTATTACAGAAAATGAAGAGATTTTTATCATTTTATGCTGTACAAGTATTTGGAAATATTTTAGGATGAGGGTTCAAAAGTTCTACAGAAGTATCCAGAATTTAGAAAAGGAAAATAATTAAATAAGATTTAGGAATCCTGCATATGTTATTGTTCCTCTTCTGATGAGAAAATTGCCTTCACAGTGAGACAAAGCTCAGGTTTAAGGATTTCTTATATTTCCCCACAAGCTGCAGTTTTAATAATGTATAGTATTTGTTTATAATATTATTATTTTGGAGCAATCATGATACCAAATAACTGTCTGAAAACATTAGTTTTCTATAAAAATGAATCTCTAATGGTATTAAGATATGATACACATATGCAGCTGTAATTGAACATCTTACAAAAAGAACAGACCTTGCTTCTAATGCTACCATTATAATTTTCAAGATAAAATCTGTTTCTTGCATTTACATTATAATACTCCAATTGCATTTAGCTCATACAACTGTAAGAAGGCTAGAGTAATATTTATTAAAATAACTAACAAATATAAAGAAAAGATATTGTTTCCTTCAGGATGATGATATGTCAATACTGCTATTTTTAAAACAAAATACACTATTAATGTCTATAATACTACTATATTACTTTAAATTATTTTCAATGCAAAACTGATTTCCATTAAATGTACTTTTAAATAACCAGATTAGTATAACAAAAGCAAACAGACCAAGAAAGGTCTAAAATATTGTAGTGTTATTTAATGCCAAAAAAAGCTGAGAACAATGAATATTTGTACGTTTTCAAGTGCATTTTTTCCACTGATAAATAATTAAATGCTTTCTATACAACATATTTCCTTGTGAAAAACAACAATAAAACCAAAACAAAACCCCCACAACAA
The DNA here is from genome assembly GCA_013398125.1 of Aegotheles bennettii. Classification (NCBI taxonomy): domain Eukaryota; kingdom Metazoa; phylum Chordata; class Aves; order Caprimulgiformes; family Aegothelidae; genus Aegotheles; species Aegotheles bennettii. Next base: position 55,086 of record VZRW01001677.1, read on the forward strand.
CTAAAGAATGCAAAATAACTTTGTCTGAAGCATATGTTTGAGGTCTAAGGACTATTTCCTCCCTTTTGAGCAAGTTTTTTCTAGAGTTCAGATATCTGACAATATTCCCCCTGTCTTACCTGTTACTCATTATATTTACTGCGTATATTTAAAGTGCCTAATTACAGGATGTATATTAAAAAAAACCCAAAACAAAACACAAACTGTCTTTCTAGTCTTCTAGTGCAATTAGTGGTGAGAGAGAGGAATCTTCAGAAGCTTTGATAGTATAAAATCTGAATTACCTTCTGAAGGTATTAAGCCCTCCTCATTGACTGCTAAGAAACCTAACACAGTAAGACTCTTAAATTTATTGCTGACATAAGCACATAAATCTGGATGAGATTAGTCTAGACCTACCTTGCCACTGAAGTCATGACTCCAGTCTATTCCATTGTTTTTTTTTCAAATTAATTGAATATCAGTAGTATAGAACAATATTCAATATAGTTTTCAAGCTCTGTTGTATTGGGAGGACCAGTTCTCTCTTATGGACTGTTATTGCACAGACCAAAACATCTATGCCAGAGTAGCCATCTTTTTCAGTGTTCTTTTTGGAAAAAAATATCAGAAACCAAAACATGTTTCTTTATGCTACTGTATATTCATAAATAAAGATAATTATTCCAAACTCAGTCCCAAAATGACAACTTTCATATTCTGTATTCTTAATCACATTTCAACAAACAAATTCTATCAATTTACATTTTTTATTTCCAAGTGTGTTTTTTCCTGACTAATGTACAGTGATAATTATTCCCACCACATTGGCAAGAAACTTTGCAATATTTAAAGAGATGGAGCATCTTTACACATGATGCTCTGCATCAGCTCTTACATTACTAAATGTGTGTTTTAGGTGGCTGCAAACCATCTGTAGTGAGTTAAAACTGGAAAGAAAATATTATGACATGTGAAATCTCTTTCCAACAACCAAGCCTGTATATATACATCCTTAAGGATTTCCATCAAAGTTAATGGAACCATGGTGGGCTTTAACCTTCTTGAGTGTGCTTATGGTTAAATATACTAAGTTCAAGGCCAGTTACTCTACTATTTAAGGGATCAAGGTCATAATGATTCTATATACAATAACAGAAAAGCTAAAAATCCAGCCTATTCTATGTTTAATTGCATGAAGGCAAATGAAGGGGAGAAAATGGTCATGTGCAACAAAATCACAGTGAGTCTTCCTTTTTGGAAGCTAAAAAAGTCTTCTTTTAAAAAGAGCTTCAAAAAGGTCTGCTATTTCCTTCTGATAGGGGTTAAAATGTCTAGTTCAGAAATAATTTCTGGAGCAGCCTCTGGTTTTGGGATTGACTGAACAATTTACACTTTAATTACAACCAGAAATTTGAATTTTTTGTTACCCACTATCTGTGATTACAGGAATGTTACAATGGTAAGGATCTGCACAAACACCTGGTTAAACTTTTATCAATAAACTGTAAGCTTTCATGGTATGTGGCCTTTGAGAAAGCAGCTTAATTGATTTCTCCTCCTTATTGTCATTGTTTTCAAACAGATATAGTTCTGAAAAAGGCTTCTGACTTAAACAATAAAAGTTATTGTTAAGTAGACAAGGAGGAGAAAAAGATAATGTCTGATTCTATGAGGGAAAAATATAATTTTGTCTGAGATTATGCTTCTGAAGAAACTGGATGTGTTGAGATTGTTAGTGAATGGTGAGCTCAAAACCAAAACAGAAAGATGTATAGAAAAAAAGATAAGTTTAGTCCACAGTGACACTTTTGGGAATTCAGTGGCTGTTCTACAGTTCATGTGCTTGGACTGAAGAGCTTAATATAACACTGGGGTTTGGTGTTTGTTTTATTTCAGCCAGCATTTTTTTTTTCAAGTGCAACAAATGATAGAAGGATTAACTTCTTCTGCTGTTGAACCTTGTCAATTCCATTAACATTAGTGGTGATCTTTTAAACTTATTGATATGATCTAGACTTAGGCATGTGAAGTGAGACAGGAAGCCATATATGGACCCACAATATAAATGAGTAAAACACTGTTTAGAAAAAAAATGGAATAGAGACATGAAAACCTCAGCTCCGTTATCCATACAGAAATGCATTTTTTTAAAAGTCACTGCTTACTATAACTATGCATGTGTGTCTGCAGATTGTAAATCAGTGTAAAACTGTTGAAGATTTTATGTTTTAATGGAAATAGTTTTACTTAATTTACATAATTGTGTCAACCCAAATCTTCATTTAGAAAAGGAAAAAAATATATTTACCTTGATGAAAATAGTCTTGACTTGAAGCTGGAGATAAGTTTTTACAAATTACAATTTTTGTAACATATTGTATAAGGATTTATATAGGTTCACCTAGGGCAACAGAGGAAATTAGCGTTATTTCTGTATATAAATAAGAAGATTAATTTACATACTACATATTTAGATTTTCTGTAAACAAATTGCACTCTAAAACCATAAAATCCATCCATAATTACATACCAGTACTCACAAACCCCTCTTGTTTTTACCTAATTTTTAGTTTAACTTAAGGGAATATAGACTGTACATTGAGAAGTCTTTATTAAAGAATCATGAGTAATAAACAAATGCATTCATTTAAAAACTTCTTTCAGTCTAGGTTCCCCTTTAATTTTTGTTTTTATTGTTATGCTTGCCCAAAAATTAAATATCATTCTTTATAATTGTGATATACCGAAAGAACAAGAAATTATTCCAGCCAAGTCTTATAGACAACAATACAAAAAGTTATACCTGTTCTATAGTTTAAAAGACTGTTAAAAAGAAACAGCTGTTTTTCATACTCTGTATAGACATGAGCTTTTTCTGGTACTCAACAGAAAAGTAAAATTGGTTAAATGCTAATTCATAATAAATAACTGTCTTCTTTTATATAGCTTGCCTTGTACTCTTATTTAGTTGTCCCATTTATACATGAAGAATTTAATAAAGGTCAGGTCCATATCATTATGGTCTCTGTGTAAACACGTATAAAGAAATAGTTCCTTCCTAAGGAGTTTGTATTCTAAGTGTACACAGAGTAAGTTTGTACTTCCATACAGAATGACTTGCACTGTTCAGCAAGAAAACATAAAGAAAACAAACCAGAAGTCTCAATGTGCTTGTTCCTCTCTCTAATGAATGCAATGATACTAAAAACAGTAGAGCTACAACCTCTTCATTGAAGTAAAAATCAAACCTGAAGATAAGAACAGAGAAAACAAAGGCACGGTGGGGCAGATCCTCAGATGATGCAAACTGTAGTTTCTTTGCTGAAGTAACTGAAGTATGACATTTTACATCATCTGATGGTCTGCACTTAGTATTTTGAGATGTCTTTTGAATGGTTCACTACTGTTGAATGCACCACCAGTATGCAAAGCAAAACTACGTTGAAGGTCCAAATACTCTCTTTTAGTCAGGAATAGTAGATAGATTACAGCAGATGCATAGAAATACTTTGATGGGCTCTGTATAAAGTGGCCAAACTTAATGATAAAGATTAAAGGAGCCTTAACCTTTGCTCAGCAGCATTTTTTAGTATGCGCTTATCTTCAAGCATGTGCATTCCATTGAAATAAACTGGATGCTACTGCATTTAAAGGTGGTGAATATTGTTAGATATCATGCTAAAATGTATCTTGTATGAGGATTGCAAAGCTGCTGCTAAAATTTTAGATGCAGCCCAGACTTTCTTATGTAGTATTAACTGGTTAATAACATTTCCATGATATATAGTGCAGATCTTCATTTTGTGTATGCCTTGCACACAGGTAGAAAGTTGAAGCAGGAAGAATAAACTGCAACTTACAGTGATGGAGAAAAGACACTCTATGTCCATTTGAAGGGCAAAATAGAGTGTCCTTGCTAGCTTTGCAGTTTCATTAAATGCAATCACCAGAGTTGTAATTTTCCTTCATTGTTAATAAGTATCATAATGTATAAAACACATATTTAGCATGTAGAATTTTATAAATTATTGCTAATTTTTCCTAAATTCTGTTGAGACCAGTAGTATAAATCTCCTTTAGCTGTTCTTTTTCTTTGCCTAAAGCATACTTCTTTGGCCAGAATAATTTCCAATGGTATGGTTCGAAGAAACATATTTACAATAACAACAGACATTTCCAGGTCAGATCCCAAAGCTAATTTTTCAGTATATTATTTCATCCAGTGTCCTTAAGTAATATTCTACCAATTAGTATTAATGGGTATCTTTTAATCAAAATTTTTCAGTCTTAATTGTTTCTTAACATTTAAGCAACAATTAAATGAAGTTGGGATTATTGTGTATGTAGATGTAGTTGTAGATGATGTAAATGTAAATGTAGATGTAGATGTAGATATAAATCAGGATGTATGCACATACATATTTCTTTTCTTCAGTCCTTATTACTCTTGAAATTTAATGTAATTTCTTTATAGGTGGGAGGGGAGGGAAAAATCAGTAAGTGATTTGAAAAGAAATGCTCATATGCATATATTACATGAAATTATTTACTAGTATGTTCATATGATCTCTGCTCAGGGATGACAAACCTCTGCATCTGCAGAGGACAAATGTCAACCCACATCACTGAAATGTTCTGTTTAGTGCAATGGGTACCCATCATTGCTCCACAGAAGCAGATATGTGTCATCCATACTTAGACAGATGTTGTTACAGTTTTTAAAAATGGGCTTTCTTGAAACTATTTGAATAACCATGAAAAATAAAAACACAAAACATCAGAGGGAAGAAAATTTACACGCAGCTCAGTATTAGCAATCACCATGCAGTAATAGTCCAAAGAATTGGTCCCAGGCTGCCCTGTCTCTGGACTTGGCCCTAGAAAACAGGTTGAAATGGCCAACCTTCATAACAACTGAAATAGCTGGGTATATGTCCCTTGCCACTACCTGGGTGTTTCAGGTAGATTTTACCTGAATGACCACTGCCATATCTCAGAGACTGTGACTTTTGCTAGAAGAGGAACATCTTGCTTAATTTCTTGAATTTAATTTTTCTTTGATATCACTCTTTCAGAGACCACTGAAGTCCCAGACTCCATAGGGCACAATCTGTGCAGATATGAGTGACAGTTATAAAATTCAGGATCACTTGAACTGAAAGCTTTTTCCCACTTGAAACAAGATGTCCTTCATGAGAGAACTTACTTCTCATTTCACTACAGCCATTGTTTGATGACCTTAAAGACTTGCTGCAAAGCCCATCTGTTTGTTGAAGCTCTCCCTTTTAAAAAAGTAATTTGACTGGCAGGACTGTCTGGAAAGCTGATTAAAGTTACCTATGAGCAAAGTTAGGACCTGCTGTTTCAGTGGGAAAAATACTGCAACAGATACAAAAGAAAAGAGAGGAGGTTTTATTCACTTCTTTAATCCTCATTCATTCTTTTTTTTTTCTTTTGAATTGTTTTATAGACTTTTTACTGTATGTATAGAGTTTTTAAAGACTTTTTACTGTATGTATAGAGCCTGCAATAGGTTCTGTGAACAAATCTGAACTAACAAATACCATCATTTTAGAATGGTTTTGCAATGTCCACTTCAAAGTGTCTGACTTCTTGTCTTTTTTCTCTTTGTATTAACCAAGATGTCTTAGTGTCCTTGACTACTCTAAATAAAAATCCTTCAGCTATGGAATTTTGTGTTAATACAACTTGACCTAGCAGGTCATCATTGTGCTTTACCAAAGAGATCAACCCTATAGGAAACGAGGTACCCTGATAGTGTCTTTCTGAGGATCAAAACTCTAAGCCACGATTTAATGGTAAAAGATAATAGAATAATTTTCAGTTCTGTGGGAAGAGATTTCCCACATTATATTTACAGTTTCCTATGATATATTAATTCTTTCATTTCTTGGGATTCTTGAATCCCTGGATAGTTTTACATTTTTAAGGAAAAGATTCTCTCTGTGCATTATTCTCAAGTATCAGTGAGCCATGTGAAAGTAAGTTTGGAAGGCTTTGTTCATCACAAGAACTATTTTAATCTTCTATTACTATTTTTGGGGAGGATAGCAGTTTTAATTTAACACTTAATTCTTTCCTATTATTGCTTTCAATAAGAAGCTCAGGCAAGAAAACTCTCCCTTAAACAAATGTGTAATTTAATATCTCTGTAGTTTTTTTGCATTCAGGCAAGAACCTACCAATTTAACCTAGAAATTACCTCAGAAAGGGAGATAACTAAGACAGTTTTAAAAACCTAAGGACAGCATCTAAAATATTTAGAGCCATGTCAAATTTATCCAAAACCTCAGTAACTATATATCATCACTTTTCAGATTTATTTTGCAAAGCTAAGATTAATGCTAATCATTCCCAGTTCTCTATCCATTGTCACTGTAAAATATCTTTGTAGGACCCTTTCTAGCACCTGTTCATCTGTATCTATGTGTATTCTTTCCATTAATTTGTGCTATTGTGTTCAGAAAGTTGAATTAAAATCTGTAAAAACAGTACAAAGGGAATATGCAGCTAAAACTAAAAGTCACTAAGTATATATTTGGCTCATCTAAGTGGGATAAATAGAACTGGAGTTCAGGTATTTATCCATCTGTTTAAAAATGGTTTGTATTTCCTTCTTTCGCTTTTTTTTTTTTTCTCTTCCCCTCCCCCCTCCCAATATCCTACAATAAATGTAATTGGACATTAAACTTCAACCAGTGAGAAACCATGAACACATAGACCAACTCTCCTCTCTTTGAAGATAGAAGTAAGACTTCTGTTGATGTTAGTGATAGGAAGATCAAGCATTAAAAGTTGTGCGATCCTCAGTTTAAAGTTTCATAAACCTTACCTGCCTATTCCAGGTTTCATAGTCTGGATATTTTCATAATCAAGATATTATTTTTTTGTTATATCATGATACTCATTTAAATTCCTCGAGGGCTTTAGTTGTGTGACGTTTACTATTAGACCACTGTGAGTGGTAATGATGTTTTGTAACTATAGAAAAGAAAAATAATTGAGTAACTCTGAATCATGGAAACACCTTCAGCTGTTGCAATTATTGTGGCTATGCTAAAAATCAAAGGAGATGCAGTGTTTTATACTAAGTGAGAATATGTTTCCTTTGTAACCTATTTCTAGGTTCACTGTGAAGTTTTTGTGTCATCTGTGATCTGCTATTAACTGTCTACTATATCTTTAAATAGAGTAGACAGTATTTATTTCACACAAATATTGTGAAACTTCATTAACATTTGTAAGCCCACCTGAGACTGAAAAGTGCAAACTATTGTTCTTCATTACTCATTAAGTATTTTCTTCTGGTTTCCTGATAATGTCGTATGTCTGCCTAATAACCTTCTCTACAGTGATAGTCTGAATGTAAATCTTTACAGTTGTAATACTTCTTGAAAGATGTTTCAATTAGAGTCAATAGAAAGGAATTTTTTTCTAAAGAAGACATAAACATAAAATATTTTTCCAAATGAAAAATATTTTAAAATCAAAAGAAGATATTATTCATCAATGTTGGGGAGTAAACTGAGATTTGAATGTTGTCACATATTTCAGCATCAGAGAGTTCCATTATTTAGTAAATGTAAAGTAGTTGATGCTTGATAGCTTTCTATTTCAGGTCTACACAGTTTTCTGAAAGCTTTATATTTCACACTAACAAGCATGGTATATCCATGCATATAAACCATTTTTGGAGTGTGAGATAAAATTATTCCCCTTATTATTTTATCATTCTAGTAAGCATAGATGAAGGGAATTAGAGAGTATGTTAGAAAAATACGCTTTACTACACTTAGAAGAAAATGTACAGAATTCTACAAAAGCAGTGTGGGAAAGAGGAGCATAATGTTACCCAGAAAGGCACCTTCTTCAGAAGCAGTACCTTGAGTAGAAAAGAAAACAACAAAAAAAAAAAAGAAAAACAACCACACCCTCTTAAAAAATAAAATCACATAAGTCTCATTATACTTTATATGTTCTTTCATATGCAAGAAATACTTTTTTCTAGTATACTTCAACTTAAAATTTTAATTTAAATAACCTCTTGAGAAAAGACATATTCTGAAAGTCCATAGTTCATTTAGCCACACAATATAGTATTTAAACATAAGAATATTAAAAGGAAAAGGTGAATTGACTTTTCTTTATACCACTTTCAGTACAAAAAAAAATTAAAAACAATCTTAGAATCATAGAGCAGCCCAGTTTGGAAGGGACCTGCAAAGACTGATGGTCTAAACTCTCTTGGAAAAGAAAGCTTAGTGTATCATATACCAAAAGTTTATTGTATCATATGCAAAAAGGAATGCTCTTTGAAACCCTCCCAAGTTCTTCAATCAAAGGAAACTATAAGAAGGGTGCATTAAAAGAGAATCTCCTATGGTCCATTAAAGAATTTACTGATTTTTCATATCTCAAATACAGTTCGGCTCAGCCATTTACTGAAGTCCTGCTAAAGATTCATAACTTGGATGGACAATTTATATACATCACTTTCACAATTACAAACATTAATATATTCATGTTTCAATTCAGTTGCTTACACAGTAACATCTTGCACCATTTGAGAGTCCCTACAGAATCCGAGGCAGCCACCTGGGACTTGTAGATATCATTCAAGTATATCAGGAAATCTGTGCTCTCCTAAAATGATAAGTGGGGCCAGTCAAAATGGGGTCTTTGAAACATGAAGATCTTTTTTGACATGTTTGTGTTTTCTTTTTTTTTTTACCTAAACAGATAAAAAGGAGAGGGGGGGGAAACCACAACAAATATCTGAGAAAACCTGAGAAACTAATAATGCTAATAAAATATAAACTCAGTCTTGTGAGCCATGAGAGCTATATAAACTGGCTACCATATGTAAATAGCAGGACAAACCTCAAAGTTAGTACTTTGGTCTTATATTTGTGTACTATAGTAGTTTACAATGTTTTGTTCGTTATTTTCTTTAAAAATTATTCTTCCTTGTCTTCTGGCTGCTCACTATTTCACTGAACTTCACTAGCTAAAAGGTGAAATCCAAATTATTTCACAAACACCATTTTTTTCAGGAGACAGGACAGTTTTGCATTCTGACCATTTAGAATAAGACATTGATTGTTTTTAAATCAAATACAGTGTACTGATTGTGTGGTCATTTCTTTCAAATGAGTCTAAATGGCCATTGGACATATATATGAAATATTTTGAACATGATACTATGACTTTCATATTATTTTTCTCATTACTGTTGTTATGGTTAATTCCTACATACACTAAGGGTTTTTAAATTTGACAAAAATACTTTGAAAGTGTTGAAGTTTCAGTAATAGAAAATGTAAAGTGTAAAATCAGATTATAAAAGTGAACTAACTGTACTAAAACCCCATAAAGCTGACAAACTACTACTGAATAGCACAAATCTGCTTTTTAAAAAAATATTATGGCTAAGAATTGAATAACAAAATGGACACATAATACTTGACTGGTACATCCTAACTTTGACATACTTATTTGTACTGTTTTACAGAAATTCATAATGGCAATAATGCTTGCTTTTATATCTTTATGTAAATTATTTTAAAACTAGCAAAAGAGGTAAGCACATCTGTTGGTTTTTTAATTTGAATTTTGCAAGTTTTATTTTACATATAATGGAATAACATAGTGTAAATTTTACTGGCCTAACACCATTTAAATTGAGATGCATTTGACAATTAACACAGTTTGAATTCTGCATTGCTATTATAAATATTTATAAATATATAAATATCTTTTGGGCAACAGGAGAGGTGCCTGAGGACTGGAGGATAACAAATGTCACTTCAGTCTACAAGAAGGGCAAGAAGGAGGACCCAGGTAACTATAGACCGGTCAGCCTCACCTCCATCCCTGGAAAGGTGATGGAACAACTTGTTCTTGGCACTATCTCTAGGCACATCAAGGATGAGGGGGTCAATAAGAGTAGTCAACATGGCTTTACCAAGGGTAAGTCATGTTTGACCAACCTTATAGCCTTCTATGAGGAAATAACTAGGTGGATAGATGATGGTAGAACGGTAGACGTGGTTTATCTCGCTTTCAGTAAAGCATTTGACACTGTCTCCCACAGCATCCTCGTAGATAAGCTGA
>VZRW01001677.1:65705-96382 GCA_013398125.1 Aegotheles bennettii
GGAGTGGAACATCTCCCTTATGAGGAAAGGCTGAGGGAGCTGGGTCTCTTTAGCTTGGAGAAAAGGAGACTGAGGGGTGACCTCATCCATGGTTACAAATCTGTAAAGGGTGAGGGGCAGGACGATGGAGCCAAGCTTTTTACAGTGCTGACCAATGATAGGACAAGGGGCAATGGATGCAAACTGGAGCACAGGAGGTTCCATGTGAATATCAGGAAGAACTTCTTTACTGTGAGAGTGACAGAGCACTGGAACAGGCTGCCCAGAGAGGTTGTGGAGTCTCCTTCCCTGGAGACATTCAAAACCCGCCTGGATGTGTTCCTGTGTGATGTACTCTAGGTGACCCTGCTCTGGCAGGGGGGTTGGACTAGATGATCTTTCGAGATCCCTTCCAACCCCTAGGATTCTGTGATTCTGTGATTCTGTGATCTTTAGAGTATTTTTAATTATCTTATTTACTTTAATGAAACTGTATTTTTTACTACTGTAGTAAGGAGTTGGGAAACTCAGACACCTTCATTCTCTTGTCTTCTCTTATAAAAAACTCAAAAACTCCAGGGCATGTTATCATCCTAATACTTCAAGAACTTCTGCTATGTTTCCCTAACGTCTTTCACAGTCAGACCTTGAAATGGTCATTCACGCTTTTGTTAGTTCAAGATTAGATTATTGTAATTCCCTTCTGGTTGCTTTCCCAATAGAATGCTGCATAAACTCCAGATGGTTTAGAAAGCAGTAGACAGGTTTCTCTTGTAAAAGGGACAATCCAAATATATTTCACCCTTTTTGAATTTTTTGCCTGAGTTGCTGGTTAAATAACATACCAATTTTCAAATAGTCCTTCTCTATTTGCAGCAGAAACATGATGTTGGTATAATGAACTTTGTCAATATTTTATTTTAAGCCTATGTCTATAAAAAAATCCAACAAGAAAAACATTCAGGTTGTCCCATGGTCACCTTATAAATTGTAATGTGGTACTATGCAGTATTAGTTGCAATATTTTTCCCTCTTGATGTAAATGATCTTGAGTTTTGGTATAGATTTTTATGTAGAACTACTCATTTGAGTCAATGGAATGTCACAGTTTTTCACCAGCTGAGAATCTGGTCTTTGATTTCAATATCCTTTTTAAGTGCCTTTAGTGATTGATCGAATTAAGCACATTACTGGAAAAATCAAGCACATTACTGAAATGGCATCAAAACATACAAAAAATGAAGATAGAGACACTTAGTAATTAAGAAACAAATTACTTCCAACAAAAGTGAATTCTGTTTTTAGAATGGGTGAAATGTGATTAAATTATTAGCTGTATCTACCACAATAAATAAACTACTAATTTCTTAAATTCTCTTTCTGAAAACCATCACACATAATGAAGAACTGTTTTTAAATCTGTTCTGTTTTCTTTTTTTATGGGCAGGAATGGATTAGCAGTAATTATAATAGAGAAACTAATGTCCACTGAAACCCTTTAGTATCAGGACATGGTGTGCAGACACAAAACATTGCCACTTGGAGCAACAGTTTATAAGATTTTACATTTTGAAGGCTGCAGATCTTTTCAAAGGCAATTTTTTAAAAAGAACGAACTTCCTAGCATAGGTGATTGGTGTGATATCCAGAAATCCTGAAAGATGTTAAAGACAGTTTACAGAAAGGAACTGAAAACTTGTCTACACTCCTGAAAACATCAGTTCAAGGAAATGATCCCTAACTCTAGGTCAAATGATTTAGAATGGCTCATATTTGTACAGTTCTAGCATGGGGTTTCCTAGGGCAGGCAGGTTGCATTCATAACCTTACACATCACAAGTTTCCTCTGGGTCCAGCATGGCAGATCCTACGGCTTCATTATTACTATTTTTTTTAATTTTTCAGTGTCTGCAGTTTCAGCCGCAATGGTAGCAAGGATTGCATGGCCCACAGAACAGTGGCCAGTATGGCACTGAGTGTACTGAAAACATGGCACGCCTTGCAGTGGGTGTGGAGTTGTGCAAGGGTGGTTAAAAACACAAGGCATGATATCTCAGCTAGGCAGCTGAGAAGTAGCTATGAAGTTGTGAGTGCTTTGAACTGAATTTCTTCTAAGAAAGAGTACATTAAGCATGACATACATCACATTAGACCCTATTGTGGATCCACATTCACAGTCCTGGTTGTTAAAATATTTTAGTTTCTGAGATATTCAGATCATTCAGAACAGTTTTGTTTTGGTTTGGTTTTCCTCTCTTTTTTTTTAATTATGTTATTTATTAACTTATTTTTGTTTGCTCATTTTTGGCAGTTGAAATAGGAGTAGTTGCCCAGTCTGTATGTTTGATCTTTATATTGCTTTAAAATATTTTTCTTTGTGATAGTCTGTTTTCCTTCAATTAGTCTGGGAAAAAAGAATAGAAGGGGCTCCCTGTGAGCACTTTGTTTTGCTTGTGCTGTGATTAACAAGGAATTCTTTTCAGGAGAAGATTATACGTGTTTGTTTCAAAACAGATTTTTAAAGTCAAAACCTCAGCAATAAATCAAAACTATACTCTTACACAGTTCATTGCATGCTATTACAATATCTTGCGCTGCTGGTTTATAGAATCTCAGATACTAAATACTTATTCAAGATGGGACAAAGTAGATTGTTGATTCTCTTCAACAAGTCAAGACAAGAAAATATACATAAGAAATGACACATATTGCTAATAGCATTCATTTCTGAATGCCCAGTATCAAGGTTCTATTTACATCCCATGAAACTCCTATTCTGTTAAATTTTCCACAATAAATTACACTATGTTCTTCTGTAGGATTATTATAGTAAATTTGAATTAGAGAGTTGGGGACGCTTTTCACTATTTCCTGCATACTGGCCATAGACAATGTCTTATGTTATTCCCTGTGGACAGGAAAGACGAATATTTTTTTTTTCTTTTTTTTTTTTAAGAAGGGTAAGCAGAGAGAAAATACATTGTTTTCTGTACATTTATCTCAATAATTTAAACAAAAATGTATCTTATTGTTGATGAAAATGAAAAGAATAATTTCTGCTAAAGCTTAATAAGAGTTCCTACATTAAGCAAAGGCATAAATTCAGCACAAAACTTGGTATGGAAATGTTATGCTTACTAGAAGTGACAAAAGTAGTAAATACACAGTGCACTTTTTAAAATATTCAGTGTGTGCATGTCTGTGCTACAGTCTATGCAGAGAATGCTACAAATACATAGCGATTTTTTCCCAGCATTCTGTAATTGTGTACATACATATATATAAAATGTATTATAACAATTAATCAGATAGTAATTATAAGACTATTTAAGGATGACATCCAAAATATGAACAATATGCAGAATATTTCTGATTGAAATAATACCAGAAATATGTCACTAAAGCTACAAAAAATAACAGATTTTGTATGTTTTCAGTGGTAGAAATATGGATTATTACAAATCCAGATATGTTATGCTGAACAGATAGTCTGTCTTCCTATATTTGAAGTTTTTGATAGCTGAAGTGAAACAACTCTCTTCTGAAAGGGCTGTAGCTATTTAGTTGCTTAATTAGATGACTATTTGCAAAATTTATATTTAAGTGTTATCTTAAATCTTGTTTTTATAAATTGAAATATATTTACAGGTAATTCATTTTCTGTGTCTTTCAATAAATTAGGGTATTAGAATAGTGCAGTAGGAAACAGTAAATGAGATGCTGAATCTGTGTTCTTGATGCATTTTCAAAACAATAATTTTCCATATATTCTAAGTTACTTTTGGTTCTACAGGATATATATTCTCAAATTTAAGTTCCTTTATCAAGCTGAATTCAGGAACAAGTAAGACTTCAGGCATTGTGGAGAAAATCAGACTAGATGATCCTATTAGCCTTCTAATGCCTTAATTTTCTGAAAAAAAACAAACAGAGACAACAGAAGTGGTTTTCATCTCATCTAAAATTGAACAGAAGATAGCTGCCTATGTCTGAGCTAGACATCCTTAGTCTTTATATAGCCAATGGAGAAAGAAAGGTGTTTCAAGACAACTCATTTTACCTTGTTTAGTAATGCCTAATTCTCTACATTGACTGCAAAAAATATAGTGTCACTAGTTCAAATGTAAGCATCCATGCTGTAGAGATTCACATTTCAATTTACTCACTTTAATCCCTGAAAACAATGAAGAAGCTATCTAAATTCTCAAAAGAATATTGCATTGTTCATTTTTACTCAAATATTCATTTGCTTTACTGCTACATGTGAAATTAAATTTGTTTTGTTTTTGGGAAACCTGAATAAATTAATGAACAATTCTTCAGTTAGGTGGATATTCAGGAACTACTTTCCTCTTGCAATACTATGAGTGATTTAAGAAGTCAGAGAACAATTTATTATCCATATATTTTATCACTGAATTGGTCGTTTTCAGAGAGCTTGGCAACATCCACTTATATTAGATATACACTATGGTGATTCAAGATTAATTTTTACTTGCAAATAACACAATACTTATAATTCTACCATGTGGCACTTAAATGCTTGATGTTATTCCTAATTGTTTCTACTCTCTCATTTTATAGTAATTAATTTTTACCATCTGACAAATTATTCGGGAAAAGACTATAGAAACTAATATCAAGAGTTCATAATGGTTTTGTCTCCTAAAACTTATCTTACCCTCAGTCTTATAATATTAATTTCACTCTATAATTATCATTGTTCAGAATTACATGGGAATAGTCATTAGACAGTTGTTAAATTACAGACAGACATCTGACAAATATAATAAAGTATCTGTTGGATCAATATCAGAACTATTAGACAAACAGAGAATGAAATACTACTAATTTTCTCTATGAGATACAATAAAGAATCTTGTATCATCAGAAAAACACTAATTTATTATTTTTTGTCTATAAATATCATAATTTGGCAGGAAATTGAGAGAAACAAAAAGTTCAAGAACTTCCAAAATATAAATGAAAACAAAATATAGCATCCTAAATTTGTGGAACCATTTAAGTATGTATTTTGTGTATGCCTATTGAATGGAAGTTGATAATATTGAGTCTTGTCATCGTTCAGATGTATCTCTTTGAAATGTAATGAATCACATAATATTACTTAAACCACATTTCACAGGTAAGAATAAGGTTCAAGTTGAAGCATATCTAAACCATCAGTATATACACAGTTGCATGATTTTGTGAAAAGATATAGGTAGAGATGTGTAATAGCACACATGAAAGTATCTTCAGCTATTCTCATCTGATATGAAGTAGCAGTGTGCATTTCATAGAATCATAGAATGTCTTGGGTTGAAAGAGACCTTAAAGATCATCCAATTCCAATCCCCCTGCCGTGGGCAGGGACATCTTTCACTGGTTGTTCATAGTTGTTCATTATGTTGTTCACAGCCCCATCTGATCTGGCCTTGAACAATCCCAGTGAAGGGACATCAACAACTATTCTGAGCAATTTGTTCCAGCGTCTCACCACCCTCACAGTAAAGAATTTCTTCCTAATATCTAACCTGAATCTACCCTCATTCAGTTTGAAACTGTTACCCCTTGTCCTATTGCTACATGACCTTGTAAAAAGTCGTTCTCCATCTTTCCTCTAGACCCCTTTCAAATACTGGAAGGCTGCTATAAGGTCTCCTCAGAGACTTCTCCAGATTTGAAGACAATCAACCATTATCACCAGTTTGGGTTCTGGCCAGTTATAATCAGTGTGTCACACCTACCTCTGTCCCCCGCCTCTGTCCTCTGCCTACTGCTACCATCCCTGGAGGACAATTAGGAAAGTAGTAATTTTTGGTTTATGAAATTTATCTCATTTAGACCCCATATAAGATAAAAAATAACTTTTACCATTAATAACCCAGAAAAAGAAATCTTTCTTGATGAGGAGGTGAGGTGTTCTTCTTTGTGGAGAGGAGTTTCATTGTTCTGTAGTATTTTCTTCCCAAAGAGTTAGTGAATTAAAAGTGAGTTTAAAAAAATCGATTCAGCTCTGGATTATTTACTGTTTTCCATCTCACCAATAATGTATAGGACTATAACTGAAATGAAGTCAGGTGCTTGTCACCTTGCACTAGGAAACCTAATCCCATATTTACCTTTAATTGCTCTCTGAAACCTATTATTTTCAGCATTCTAAACCAGATCTTCTCTGCCCAAGATAGCTAATTAGAGCATCTCGATACTGTGTACGCACAGAGGACTGTTGAATAATACATGAAAATTGACTGAAGTAAATTTCTTTACATTTTTATCTTTTATTCATTAGGAAATTTCAGAAAAACAAGTTTTGCTAAGGCAAAAAATAGAATACAACCATACTTATAGTCTTTCATAGTAGAGTTTAAAATGTTGTGAAGTAGCAGTGGCTAGATCTGAACATCTGGAAAGCTGAAAAACATGCTTTTAGACATTTGTACATTGTATATTAGTTGTACCAGCTACTGGACACACACTCTGCATTATGGTATATTGACCTGTTACCAATATTATTTAGCTGTCTTTGTGATATGTTCCTTCACAAGGCAGATTGTCTACAAAAAGAAATTAAGGGAAATACAATAGAGATTATTCTGGCTTAGTGTTAAGAGTCGCCCTTTTTCCTTTTTTGATTTTTTCTTTTTTGGTAAAAGGAACCTTAGGTTTTGAAGAGACGAGGAATTCTGCAGCATTTTATGTCTTTGATATGTTAGTATTTTTAAGATATATGCTGTTTACTTTAAGCCTCTCAATTAGTTGAATGTAGCCAACAGAAAAGGGTTTTGCTTGTTTAGAAACACATAGTGGAAGACTTTTAATACTATAGTTAGCCATTATATAGGTGATCAAGGTATATGATAAATTCTCCATTCTTAGAAGGCTCTGAATCAAGTTATGATACCTTTCTAAAAGATTGTCCAAAGTCACTGGTTTGCTGACAATAAAGTGCAATGAAACTTACTATACAAGTGGACATATTAGCTTGTCTGAAAACAGGCCTGAAAACTTGGCCTGAAAACATGGAATTCTAAGAACTCAGACTTTAGGTTAAAAAACCCACAAACAACAAAACAGTTCCTCTGCCCTCCACTCCAAGAAAAACAACACCCTATTATTTCAGAACAATTCTATTTCGGGAGAATTTAAAGCAATGTTTTTATACATCAGTTAGTATGCCAAAGAATGAATGAAACAGCAGAAGAAATACAACTGAATGCAGGAGTCAATTGTCTTGGATTCCATACTCTCTTCTGACACATAGCATAAGATTTATATTATCTTACTTTAGACATTAAAGTATAGATATCTGTTTCTGAAGTTAGACGTCCTTTACAGCTGATGGAAAAATGTAGAACTCATGAATGGAAATCATCTCATCCAACATCTATATATAGTCAGATGAATAACATCTTAACAAACACTTATGTCTCTACACAAGGGAGAGGAAGCCGAGAGTGGCTAGCTGAGATATCTAAAATTAAATAAGATTTAACTCACTCAATATTATTTTTGTCAGGTGATAAAAGCATATTTTGTTTCATGTAAAAGTATCTGTAAAATGAGTGTTGGAGTATGTGCTCGACAATAACATTGTGAATTCATGAATGTATGTTGTGGTTTACAATCATTTAAGGATATGAGTTCTATTGTTTTAGACTGAATATACTGAAACATTAAAGTTTTCCAGAAGTCATTATTATTTAAAATAATTGTGGACTTGAAAGCATACACAAAATTTTGCATTTCTGATATATTGTTTGCATTTCTTATTGGAACGACTGCATTACACTTAGACTTACACCTAGGTTTACAAATACTTTGTATACATAATTAGTTTCATCAGCTGACTTAGGGAAGTCATGCAGATGTTCCCTTTTTCTCTGCTGCCTTAAAGGAAAAGTTCAAGTCAGAAAGTTGATAATAACATTTGCATATTTTTGTAAATTTTTTTGCATGCAGTTTTATTTAAAAATGAATCTTGCATTTCAGATACATTTTAGCTAGTCATGATGCACAATCTCCTGCCCCCCGTATAATTGCATTTTAAGAAATATTGATGCATTAATGCATACAGATTGTATTCTAGGCAAACAAGAAAAAGGTTTAATTAAGCACTAAATATGCTTTGAAATAATACCTGTCTACTTTGAGATTTCATTTACAGATACAATAATCGTATTTTTGTTCATGTAGTTGTAAAATATTATTCCATAAATTATAGTGGAATACTAAAGCAAAGGTAAGCTGTAAGGTACATCTAATTTATTCATATTGTGGACATCTAGGAAACCTAATGATTCCAGTGATGTCTCTGATTTTCACCAAGATTATTTGTTTACCAGCAGCTTTGCAGCAACATTATAATCTCACATTTACAAATCTGGAAAGGAATAACAAATCACATTCAAAATGAGCCCAAAATGCAAATGTAAACTGTAACAGATAGAACTGCAGAAGGAATGGTTTTGCAGCTCAAGTAAGTGTTCATTCTCTTTCCATAACTCTCATAAGAGTCATCATGAATAAAACATATTGTTAGTAATTAAATGAGTAATTTTCAATCTCTGATTAAAAAACATGGTGGATGTAGTGTCATAGGTTTGTTAAGCTCTGTATATTTTTCTCATTAGCATTTGATCATGATATAAAACATACCTTATATTACCAAATAAATCTATTCTTATGCTATTCACTTCTTTCCTTATTTAAAACTGAGTTCTGACTAGGTGTATCACCTGCAATACCAGTATTTCCCCTAATGACCTTGAAATTAACAAGCTTTTACTAGTTAGATAAAAATATCTCTGCTTCACCTTCAAGAATGAAAACCACCACAGAAAAGACATTGGTACTAAATGAAATCAAAACTGACATATTTTAGCTAACTCTTGTTGATGGGATTTCTAATTTTTGGGTGCCTCAGAATTAGCTTTGAACATGCTAACCATTTTCAGGTTTGGTTTTTTTTTTGTAAGATTCCATATCCTTTTCAGAATTTATTCATATTTTTTTCCCAGTTTGTGAAGCTATACAGCCTTTCACAGTTTCACATCCACTCTCTCTCTGGTTTCCCACTTTCAGATTTTGTTGTCACAGTCACCCGTTGCTCCAGAATTTAAGAAGTGTACTACATACTTATTACTTTGTATTGGCAGTTTGTATAGCCTGCAGGTTGTTTAGGAGGGATAGGCAGGGCAGCTCAGGTGGAGTTTTCACAGTATACATAAGGGAGAGATCTGATTGTACAGACTTTACAGTTAGGAATGATGTGGTTGAGAGCCTTTGGATGAGGATGAGGGGGATGGAAAACAAAGGAGATGTTGTAGTGAGTATCTACTACTGAGCACCCAGCCAGGATGTAAGCACAGATGAGTTATTCTATAGGCAATTAGATCAGTAGCCCTTGTCTTTATGGGGGATTTCAACTTCTCAAACATCAACTGGGAATATCATACTACTATGAAAAGCAGGTCTTAAAAATTCTTTAAATCTATAGGAGATAACTTCTTGTCACAGGTACTCAATGAACGAATTAGGAAAGACATCCTCCTAGACATACTAATTGTGAATAGAGAAGGACTTGTCGTGGATGTAACAGTAGGTGACTGTCTTGGCTGCAGTGATTATAAAGTGATTGAATTTAAAATTTTTAGTGTAATGAGAAAAAAAGGTCAGCAGAGTTTCTACCCTGGACTTCGGGAGAATAAACTTTGAGCTATTCAGGGACATATTTTGCAGAGTACCATGGAAATCTACTTTTGAGGTCTTAGGAGTTCCCAAGTGCTTATCAGTTTTTAAGAAGAGCTTTCTAGAAGCACAGGAGAAGGCAGTTCCACTGTGTCATAAGTCAAACAAACAGGACAGTAGATCAGCTTGGCTGAACAGGGCACTCCTTGTGGAGCTCAGGTGAAAGAAACTGTATGATCTCTAGAAGTAAGGCCAGGCTTTGCAAGAAGAGTACAGAGCTGTGGTTCGTTTATGCAGGAAGAAGACACAAAAGGCTAAAACTCAGAGTTGAAACTGACCAGTGCTCTTTCATATAACAAGGTCTTTTCTAAGAATTTTAATAGCAAGAGAAGTCCTAAAGAAAACATTGGACCGATGCTTGTTGAAGATAGTCACCTAACTAACAGGGATGAAGAAAGAAAAGAGGTATTCAATGCATTTTTTGCCTCAGTCTTTAATTATACTGATAGACCTTGGGCTGCCTGGTCCCCTGAGTCAGAGGAGTTCCCTGAGTCCCCTAGTCCCCTGAGTCCCCACGAGCATAGGAACAAGTGACTTTCCATTTGTGGACACTGAAATTCTAAAGGACCAGTTGTATCAGTTGAATGTTCACAACCCCATGGTGCCTGATGGGATTCATCCCAGAGTTCTGAAGGAGCTAGAAGATGTTATTCCAATTTACAAAAAGGGTGTGAGGGGAAGACCAAGGGAACCACAGACCTGTGAGTGTGACCTCAGTTCCTGGAAAAATTACAGAGAGGATTACTGCGTACTCTTGAAAGGCATTTAAAGAATAATACAATCATCAAGCACAGTCAACATGGGTTCATAAAAAGGAAGACCTGTTTAACTAATATGGTATCCTTCCATGATAAGGTTGCCTGTCTAGTGGGTGTGGGGAAAGTTGTGGATGTCGTTTTTCTGGATCTTAGGAAGTTTTTTGATCCTGTCGCTCACATCATCCTTCTGGACAAGTTGTCTAGCTGTGAGATGAACAGGTTTACAGTGCACTGGGTGAAGAACTGGCTGAAGGGCAGAGCCTGAAGAGTTGTAGTGAATGGGGCTACATCTGGCTGGTGACCAGTCACCAACGGTGTTCCTCAGAATTCAATTTTAGACAAAGTCCTGTTCAATATCTTTATCTATTTTTTGGATGCAGGAGTTGAACTAGATCATGATTCTAAATCAGGAGGTGCTGTTGACTCTCTTGAGTGACAAGGTGCCTTGCAGAGGAATCTAGACAGATTGGAGCATTGTCTATGATTAATGGGATGAAATTTAACAAGTCAAAAGGCTGGATTCTGCACCTAGAATGGAGTAACACTGGGCAGGAGTATGAATTGGAAGAGGAGTGACTGGAGAGCAGCCCTGCAGAAAGGAATCTGGGGCTGCTGGTTAACAGCAGGTTAACAGCTGGTTAACAAGTCAGCAATGTGGCCTGGCAGTCAAGAGAACAAATCACATCCTGGGGTGCATCAAACACAATATGACTAGCCAGTCAAAAAAGGTGCTTACCCTGCTGTACTCACCATTGGTGTGACCTCACCTCGAGTACCGTGTGAAGTTCTGGGCCCCACAATTTAAGAAGGATGTTCAGGTACTCAAACACATCCAGAGAAAGCAACAAAGCTCGTGAAAGGGCTGGAAGGCGTGTCTTATGAGGAGTAGCTAAAGACTTTGGGCTTGTCTAGTTTGAAGAAAAGGAGGCTGAGGGGGTGACCTCATCACTACCTACAGCTTCCTGAGGAGTGATAAGACACATGGAAATGGTTCAAAGCTGCATCAGGGGAGGTGTAGACTGGACATTAGGAAGCATTTCTTCACCAAGGGGGTGGTCAAACATTTCCTAGAGAGGTGGTCAATGTCCCAAGCCTGCCAATGTTTAAGAGGCATTTGGGCAATGCTCTTAATAATATGCTTTAACTTTTGGTCACCTAAAGTAGTCAGACAGTTGAACTAGGTGGTAGTTCTTGGTCCCTTCCAACTGAAATAGTCTAGTACATTCCATTCTATTCCATTCTTTTATTATTTCAGGACATCTAAGACCAATAAATATTATCTGTGTGCTGTGTTGAAAGTAGAAAAAATCACAGCCATTCCATTGGGCTGCAGAAATTATTTCCATAAAATTTTACCAGCTACAGAAAAGACTTTTATGAATTTCAGACTTCTTCATGTTCATCCTATTGTTCACGAGTAAAAGAATTATATAGACTAAGTTGCAGAGACTTTGAATGTAAAAATTGATATTATGACTTTGGCTCTCTTTTTCCTGAAGACAAAATGTTAAATGGAATCATACAGAACCTCATGAGGTTCAACAACAAGTGCAAGGTCCTGCACTCAGGACGGGGCAACCCTCACTATCAATACTGGTTGGAGGATCAAGGGATTGAAAGCAGCCCTGCTGAGAAGGGCTCGGGGGTACTGGTAGATGAAAGGCTGGACTTGAGACAGCAATATGCCCTCGCAGCCCAGAAGGCCAACCAAATCCTGGGTTGCATCAAAGGAACTGTGACCGGCAGATTGAGGGAGGTGATTCTGCCCCTCTACTCTGCTCTGGTAAGACCCCTCCTGGAGTACTCTGTCCATCTCTGGAGCCCTCAGAATAGGAAGGACATGGACCTGTTGGAATGAGTCCAGAAAAGGGCCACAAAAATAAACAATGGCCTGGAACACCTGTCCTATGAGGAAAGGCTGAGAGAGCTTGGGTTGTTCAGCCTGGAGAAGAGAAGGCTCCAAGGAGACCTCAATGCTGCCTTTCAGTATCTGAAGGGTGCCTATAAGAAGTATGGAGACAGGCTTTTTGGCAGAGTCTATTGTGATGGGTCAAGGGGTAATGGCTTTAAACTGAAGGAGGGTAGATTTAAGTTGGCTATAATGAAGAAGTTTTTTATCATGAGGTTGGTAAAACATTGGAACAGGTTGCCCAGAGAGGTGGTGGATTGCCCATCTCTGAAGACATTCAAGGACAGGTTAGATGGAGCCCTGAGCAACCTGGTCTAGTGCAGAATGTCCTTGTGCATGGCAGGGTAGTTGGACTAGATGACCATTAAGGTCTCTTCCAACTCAAGTGATTCTATGCTCCTGTGTTTCTGAGATTCTGAATCCATCAAATTGGAACATAAAATTAAGGACACACAATGTGCATATGCTGACACCTGTATCTTTTATTACCTCAGTCAAATACCTACATATACAGTTATTATCATTGTCTCATACAAAACATTGTAACTGTAAGACTTCAGATGTAAATTTCAGCTGTTAAAAGTTAATCCCAATTTATTTTACTGATATCTTCTGGGGAGAAACAGAAATAGAACATATACATAAGGAAATGCAAAGTATCTCTGATTGTATTTTTTTATTATTATTCAAATATGATACAAATGAATTAGTTTAAAGAGAGGTTTCTGGAGGTTATTTTGGTTAAGAATATGTTTCTTTAACTTTGAGGTTATGTTTATGTGTATGAAAAGATCACTTCTACTGCTGGAATAAATGTGATGAAAAAGTTGCTTGTAGGGATATTTTTGATGTTTCAGAGAAGGTGAGTAATAATTACATTTCCATCCATGCCATTTTTCTTTTCCTTGCCCATACTGAACTTGTTTTAAAAGGAGTTCCATCCTATTTAGAAATATTGCTTAAAAAAAATACCATTCACACTGACCCATGAAATAACAATGATTTTAACTCCTACATGTAAAAATAAAAATTAAATATAGGCACATCAATTATAGTGATATTTCCAGTAACTTCTTTCAAGGTTAAAACATCACACTCTAAAATCTGTTTACATTTATTTAGGAATTGTAATCTGGATCATTTTCCTACAACAGTGTCTAAATCTCCTGGGTCACATATACAATGTTAAATGCTCTGCTCCAAGGAGTAATTCTTGGTCTTCAAGGTCAAGTGATATGGCATGACATACACCCATGCATATGAATATGTCTGCCGTACATACTGGATTGTCTCAGGATTTCTTTTGAACACATTGTCCTAAACTGTATCTACTTGGGGTGCACAAATTGAGAGCAGTAATCAAAATATTGAAATTAGATGAGGACTGTGTTGCATCTCACAAGAACTTACCGAGCTTAAAACTGAGGATTCACAGTACATGCCATGACATATGACAAAAAGGCATTTTGGGGTGTTTGCAAACACTAATTGACATGCCAAAATTAAATTGGAAGCCTGAGTAGGAAGAAAGGGGCCAGACCTCATGTAGTGTCATGCTTAAATCTTATTGAGAGAGTCCTTGGAATGAATTAAACATATTTTATACATCAGCTTTGTTTCAGAGGAAACTGGCTGCTTTATTTCAAAACAGAATTTGGTTTTAGTCCTTGTTCAATCATGTAAGAAAAATGGTTTACATTTCCAAACCAAATGCCTATCCACTAGGGCATAGTGCTAAAATTTTCTTCTCTTCCTTTTCAGCATCAGTTCCCTGGAGAGATTTCAACATTACTAAACTTCAGAAGAAAGAGCCAAATTACACTCTTAACTATACTAATATATTATACTTGCTAACTTGCTAACTTTAAAGAGACTTCTCAATGTAGATTTCCTAGGTTACTCTTTAGAGAGAGCTCTACTATTCAGAGATTTACCATGAAGGAACAGTAGGAAACTTTGGCACATTATTTTAGGTAGATGTTTGGTGCTGCAATGCCTAAATTTGTTTCCTCTCATAATGACTTAAAACTCTACAACTTAAGCTTGTTGTTCTCATGAAAGCACCCATGTATTATGACCAGAAATTTAATTTATCTAGAACTCCATATTCCCAACTACAAGAAAAACAAAATACTAGTATGACAAGTTTCAAAGTCTTCATATGACAGATAACTGAAAAATGTAAATAATTTTATAAAACATTAAAAAATCAAAGTATTCTCTTTGCATAGCAATATACTTCCAACAGAATAGGAAAGTATTTTACCATTAGTTATACATTTTATCTCAGTAAACACATGAAAAATTTTAACACAGAATAAAATTTTTCCTCCAATATGAAAGATTGTACAGTTAATGATAAGTTAGTTCATAAAAAATACTTACTACATGAGTAATTTGTAAATGTCATGGCAAGAAAGATCTCTATAAATTTTATTAATTTGTCAAAAATAACTAGCATATTATTAAAATAGAAATAAAAATCTGATGTTTTCAAGTTTCTTTTTCAAGCCATTAATAAGGATACTAAATATAGCCTATAACATAAGGCACATATATGCTGTGTAGTATATATTCTAACTATTTTTTCAGTTTATTTTGTATGGTTTTTTTAGGCCATATGGATTTTTGGTTGAATTTTAATTCATTGCTCCATTTGTTTGTGGGGATGAAAGAAATGAATTACAAGCACGTGTATCAAACTGATTCCTAAGTAATATCATTAACTTCATACTAACTTAAAGCCATGTGATTTTGAAGATGGTGGATTTTCTGTCACCTAGTTAAAAATTGTCAATATAATTGTGAAAAGATAAGAGGGCTAATGGCTCAATACAACTAGATTAAGGAATTTTTAGAAGTTCAGAGGTCAATAGCCACAGGAGCTTGGTCTAACAGATGAAGTGTCTTAAAAAATATTTTCTATGCAGTAGTTATTTGGTATTTTTTCTTTTTAATACTTATTATCTAATAATATTTATTATAATATATAGTATTTATTTAATATCTAAACCAAATAAAATTAATTGCAGAAACAGTGAGGAACAGTACATTTAAACTTGTGTTAATACAGATTTGTGTAAGGGGAAGAGGAACCCTGTGAACCAAACAGTAAGTGAAACTGAAGTGGGGTTTAATTCACTCTGTAAATGAAGTGACAAGATAAATGTTACTTAATGTTGACAGCTATAAAGTAATACACACAGGGTTCAAAATTCATGTCAGCCACTAAATGAATTCAACTGAACTGCAGCATGACTCGCAGGTGACCTAGGAGCTTCTAGAGACTTCTGCCTCTGTATGTCTAGACACTGCACAGAAGTAACTTAAACAAGAAGACATAGCTAAGATACACACAGCTAAATTAGTAGAATATGTGGGATTTATTTTTTTTTAACAGAGGTATTTTATGAACTTGACATATTTTATACGTGTGTACCACTCTACAAGTGTCTTTATACTGTAGAAGTGACACAAAAGTAGATCTGAATCATTGGAAGTAAGAGATGCAAAAAATTGTAAGCTACAATATAAGTATAGAGAGAATGAGTACGTAATAAATTCTTTCTCACTTTGCTGTTTTCACAAGAATATTTTCACACTTGCTCTTCTCATCCCAGTAGTTGTAACAGTAAAAAAAGTTGATTAGTAGATTGAGATCCTCAGATTTGCAAAAAAAAAAAAAAAAAAAATTCAGGCACACGAGCTGGATCTGGCTAGTAAAATCCAAAAAAAGGAGAAAACAAAACTATCATATTTAAGTATAATAACAGAAAATTAGTTCCAGAGATACTATTACAAAAAGAAGTTGTGAACAGAAAAAAACAAACCCACACCCACTTTCATTATCATATTTATCACTATTTAATATACTAATACACTTTTATCTCAACAAGATCTCTATGTTTACTCAGTTCTCTAACTCAGACAGCCCAGAAATTCCCTGATTACTTCCTGCTGAAGCAGGAGAAATTATTTTGAAAATTAGTTCACTTTAGAAGTGAATATTGGAATGGAATACTATCAGGTACAATAATCTTTCAAATGCATTAAAAAGGTTATAAATATAGTCATAATGAGCCTGAATATATTTATAAAAATAATAATAGGATATATTCTTAAACACAGTAATAGAGAACCTTGTTATCTCTGTATTATATCAGCTCCTTTGCTTGTCTTGTCTTGTCTTTGCTTGTCTTGTCTAAGAATTTTTTTGCAAATGACGTCTTTTCTTTCCAGTTAACCTACGGAAAATATAATACGGCTTTTTTTTCCTCCAGGAAATGCTATACTTTGAAGACCATTATTATATTCCTTTTTCAAGTCAAGAAAAACAGTGTTATTAACATATTTTCCAATGCTTTTTACATTGTTCTTATTGCTCTCATTTGAGTTTCTCCAATTTGCCTATATCATTGTCAAATATACAAGCAGCAAGCAAGCAACAGTTCACAAGTCCTTAGGGGGGAACTTCTGTATCATTTTGCAAGCACTACTTCTGTTAGCACATTTCAGAAGGGTATTTCCCCTTCTGGTGAGAGCATTATTTTAGGGTTTTATTTGTACATACTCTGCTGAAGATTGTAACCCCTTCCTGCTGTATTTCTGACTGACTGTCATATTAATGAACATTTGCAACCTGTTCATTTGTTTTTCCTTCTGAAGTATAACACTTTCCACTTGCTTTTACTGTTTTAACAATTCTAGATATCTTCTATAAGACATATTTTTGAGTGATAATACTGTCCTTATATATTGCCACCAAAATTGACTTTCTGTATTATATTTAGGGTTTTTCTAATTATGTTGCCTAATACCAGACAAAACCAAACTCCTATGGGAATTTATCCCTCCCGCTTAAAAGTGGAATATATGGTATTTAATCTATGTTTTATGAAGCACTCCTGTCTTTAAGTTGCAATAATTACCTAATTAATATTTCCTTCTTTTATTATGATAAGATCATGCGTATTTTGGCAGAACCCTTGGCAATGCTAAGCTAGATCATATCCTAAAATTTCATTTCCTCCCTAGGCAAGCTACCCTGGTCAAGGAAGAAAATGAGGTTGATTTATGTAATCAAAGCAGAGACCTTTTGCACTCATAGAAGAGGTAGCACACTAAATAGGATTTAATAAATATTAGCTAGTTTTAATCTTGGACTTAAGCACACTAATGCAACGTAACTGTATAATCATGTATTAATTCAGTGGCCCAGTAAAACAGTGTAGCCTTTGCTACAGACATGCTAAAGCTGCAAAGCCCCTGTTGGATTGTCTGCCTGGATAGATCTTGTGTGAACCAAATCTTCACTTTGGGTGTCTTGCTATGATGTACAGTGTTAACACAGGATAACATCAAAGGCCTTAAAAATGTTTGTAGAGGTTTAAAACATAACCTCCAGAAAAACACCTTACTAATGGTCAATTACCAATCAAGATCTCTTTTTTCCAGTAAAGGATTTTGCTTTAGGGAAAAAAACTCCATCTAAGAAAGTTCAAACAAACAAATGTACAAGCAAACACATATATACACAAAAAGATAGCCAAGCAACAGGATAAGGCCTGCTGCCCTGGGAAAATATCACACTCCAGATGAAAATGCATGGTCCCAGGATTTAGAACTGTCTAGAAACACTAGCCTTTTATAAAAGGAGATGTTGACATTAGGATGAGGGGAGGAAAGAACATACTCACTTTGGTTCCAGTTTCCACCACTAAAAAGCTCTGGAGCTTGGCTATCCTCAAAAACTTATACCATCAGTGACCATCACGGTAGGCATTAATTACTCTGTGGTACTGTGTACTCTCAGCTAATTTAGAATACACTTATTAAGTACAAACTGCTTTGAATAACACAATGCATGCTGTTAATGTATCTCAAGTAAAGTCTGGTTTCAAATTTTAATACTGGTTTGATTTATCAGTTTTCTAAATACTTTTATTACAAGGAACTGTGATTTCTTAACTGCTATATAAATACCTATGTATACACAGATAAACATACATGTGTCAGTTAACATATTTATATTCAGTTGCAACATTTAATATGACTACTTTTGCAAGCTGATGCTTTTTTTTTCTTTAAAACTGACTGATAAATATTTTTGTTGAATCATTCATTTCTTTCAGCCTTGTGAAACAAAAAGATTTGAGTGACAAATTCTAATCTCCATTATCCAGTTTTCTATTTACTCATCAGTATTTACAACAACCTTTAATATTTCTGTGGTTTCTATCTCAGGTATTGATTTTAATAACATCATTTGTTCTTTAACACTCATGTTATCATATCAAAATTGTTCATAACTGCTACAATAAATCAGAAAAAGTTTTAAAATTGTGACACACTTGTCGATCAGATATAATACACTTACAACAAAAGGAAAGTATTATGGAAAAATAATCTTAATAATAACATGTTTTCATCATTGGATTTGAGAAGATTTGTTTTGAGATGATCCTTGGAATATTTTATTTCCCCTGATACAATCTTTTTTTCAGAAATAAATTTATCCCTCTTGCAGATAAAACTGCAAAAGAATTCCATTTTAAGAATTATAACTCGGAAGTAGCAAAGGAGTTGTCATTTAAATCAGCTTTGTGTCATACTCTTATCATAACTTCCACCTTGTTTCACTATAAAGAACACATTATATCCAGGATCCAGCAATGTGATACTACAGCATATTATTTTGAGTAAAAGACAAAAAGCAAATTTCACTTTTTCAAACATAAACTAAACAATAAATATTTACACCTTTTAAAAAAAAGAAAATAAAAATCTGAAATTTTTTCATTACTAATTAATTTTACCATATCTTGATAAGGTCTATTTCAGTACTAATTGGGAAAAAGTGCTGACAAGGGAAGACACTGAGCTATGCTTCCTTAGCAGAATTAAAACCACAGGTATTTTGAAAAGTTAAAGATATGAAATATTATTTTCAGAAGACAAATTATAGGTTAAATGTGCATGTGAATTTTATGAATATCAGCTTTACAGTTTTGCTGTCTGGGGACAGGGGAATGACTACAACAATTTGATACAAGCTGTATTCCACCTCTTTTTTCTGGGGCTTCTTTGTCTCCATTTTTGTCTCTTACACATATGCACACATATACATGCACAGTTCATAGCATAGTATGATTTTAAGCATAATTGAATTTGTTGTAAATATTAACAATTAACTAAGCATCTATTCTTCCTAAAAATTACTGTCCAAAGTTAGTATAGTGTGTTTTATTAAAACTGAAATACATTAGGATTTTATTTCAAATCAGGCATACTCACAGTGCACAAATCATTCCCTTTCACATGAAACTGAACCCAAAAAAGTATTAAAAGAGTGAGTTCTTGATCTCAACAGTCATTCAGTTCACAGGACTGGGCTAAAACTAGTTCAAAGTAATCTGCTTCCCTCACCTTCTGCCTTACAGTGTAATTGTAGGGTTCTCCAAACCTATTCTTTCACTCTTTTGGGTGACTTTATCTGCTAATATATAAATACTCATAATCACCTGAGAGGTGATGGAGAGAGGTAGACACCTTTAACACATAATTCATAACTTATATCCACTAATTCTTTCTCTTACAGTCAAGAATAAACTATATAAAACCTAAAAGTTCACAATAGGCATAGAGAACCCTAGTTTGATGTATTATCTACAGAAGATGTGAGTGCAGTGAAAAAAGAGAAAACAAAAAAGAAATATCCTAGAAGGAAAACACAGCGCCCTTATTATGATTTTCTGTTAAAATTTCAACAAAATTAGTATATCTCTGTGAAATATTTCAACTTTGGCTAAAAGGTCTTTAAAGAAAAAAAAAAAAGGGAAATGTTATTAAAGTAGTTCTAAGTACATACACGTCCTGGCTTCAGATCACCAGGATAAAAATTTTCTAGACTAACCTGAGACAGCCTGGGGCACCACCAGCTGCTACCAGATTGGTTATGTGGTAATTACAAGAGGAGGGGGAACAGCTGTGCTTACGGGGAAGAGACAAGGGGTCAGGTGATTGAAATGGACCAATCACAATATTCCTTCCATTGTGCTCAGTATAAAAAGGCTCCTAAAAGAGGCCTTTTCTGGCTCTTGTGGTTGGTGTGCTAGCAGGATTAGGATTGCCTCTTGTCATCTCTCCCTATGCTGCTGATGTTCCTGCATCCTGTTTTCTTAGTGGAGAACATTGTGCACACAGACAGGTCACCTTCCCCTGCTTCCTTAAGTAGGACCAGCATGGCTGCTCCAAGGTTTACTCTGGACTGTCACTGGGACACTGGGCTCATCGGTCACATCCAGTTGGAGGCCAGCGGTATCCCCCAGGGCTCTGTATTGGGCCAACTCTGTTCAGTATCTTTATCAATGATCTGGATGACGCATTGTGTACACCCTCAGTAAATTTGTGGATGACTCTAAGTTGGGTGGGAGTGTTGATCTGCCTGAGGATAGGAAGGTGCTGCAGAAGGACCTGGATAGGCTGTAGTAATGGGCCAAGGCTGACTGTATGAGATTCAACAAGACAAAGTGCCAGGTCCTACGTTTGGGCTGCAACAACCCCGTACAACACTACAGGCTTGGGGATAAGTGACTGGAGAGCTGCCTGGCAGAAAAGTACCTGGGGATACTGCTAGACATCCAGCTGAATATAAGCCAACAGGGTGCTTAATTAGCCAAGAGGGCCAACAGCATCCTGGCCTGTATCAGAAATAGTATAGCCAGCAGGAGTAGGGAAGTGATTTTCTCCCTGTATTCAGCACTGGTGAGGCTGCACCTGGAATACTGAGTTCAGTTCTGGGCCCCTCACAGACAGGGTGGTCAGACATTGAAATGGTCTGCCCAGGGAAGTGGTAGAGTCACAGTCCCTGGAGGTGTTGAAAAATGATATAGATGTGGCCCTTGGGGGCATGGTTTACGGGTGGAGTTGTCAAGCCAGGGTCGATGGTTGGATTCTAAGATCTTGAACGTCTTTTCCAACTGAAACAATTCTGCATTCAAGCATTATACTGTATTCCTCATTCTTCTAAGGAATTGTACCTACTTTCAGGAATTATCATCCAACAGGTGAGGTATTTACCAAAATGAGTTCCTTTTTTAAAATATCTTTGTATATTCTTTTACTTTAATTGTAATAATAATAAAAAAAACCAGCAATCTTAAATGTGAGTAAAACTGCAAACAGCCCTCAAAGGTGCAATATTGACTGTCCCTGGAGTCCTACATTTACAGTACAAAGGCAAGTGAGGTTAGCAGAGTTATTATATTGCTCTTGCTCCAGTTTCAGTGGTGTTACCGCATTTTACATAACATGTTTGGCTGTGTATTTCTTGATAATTCAGAAATACAGAAATGATGGTGTTCATTTCATTTACTTTTTCCTCAACAAAACTGATACCAATATTTGAGCTACTCACCCCAGACTTCCTTCATAGTGAAAGCAGAGAAATAAGCATCTTTCAACAAAGTAAACCTAAACTATTTTGGACTTCTGCACGAGGATTAGATGAAACATCCCCTAAAAGTAGCTATTGCTCTCTGACTGTAGAGGAAATATGAAGTAATTAGCTTAAATATAAACATCTATAATGTCAAAAGATTAATGGTAAGATCACTCATACAGTTTTATAACTTTTTTAGAAAAAGGAGGATTGTTCCTCTTTTGTTCAGAGAACTACTGAAATAGCAAACAAATCTTTTCTCACAATCTTTGTAGGGCTTAAAGTCTTAGTAATTCATATATTTGATCGTCTTGTTTGTAATTTTCATTCCTTAATCCATCAAATTCTTTAAATCAGCAATCTGGGTAAATCTATTGCTGGATCCAGCTGCATGCAAAATAGGTCCTTAAGAGGTCTTCAGGTATTTTCTTAATTTTTATTTTTCTTTTACATTCTCTTTTCTTTATGTACTCATTTCTCCAGGCCCGTTATCATTATCTCACATAACCTGTAGATAAAAGATCTCTTTTCTGTTTCAATTAATTTATGTTCCATGTTCAGCCATTTAGATTTCCACATGATCTAGGGTTTTTTCCAAGCTAATTAGGCAAGTTCATCCAACTTCAAAACAGCATGTTCTACCCTTAGTCTTCAGTGGACAGGTAAATCTACTTTCTTTTTTTAAAAAAAAAAATAAAACTGTCAAGGACATTATCACTGGGAGAAAAAAAACATTTTTCAAAAATGTCTGCATTTCTATTGAATTTTATGCCCTTCTTTTACTTTTTCTTTCTTCTAGTCTATAGAAGAGCACAAAATTCAATGAGAATCAGAAGGAATTAGTATACTGTGAGGGCTCCAGTGGTTCAGAAGACTATATAAAATGTCTTTCAAATCTAAGTCATTGACTTCCCTGCAGCAGAGGTTGATAGATTGAAAGGCCACCATCTGGCAGCTGCTCTAGAGGTGAAGTATAAATCACCAGTAGAAGTCAAATCCCAGTGGACAAGCATCTATAACATCTATTTCCAAAACAACTGGTGTTAATTGGCAATCTCTGCTAACAGAATGAAGACTGACAAGAGACACAATTGCCTTCTCATCATTAGATGCAGTCTCTATGGGTTAGAGTTGAGCTACATGAATTAATATCAGAGGCAAACTGACTGCAGATGTATCTGCTTGTGGTGATAAGCAAATAATTTCAATTTGTATGGCTGTCAAAAGTTAATATGCTTTTTAAAAATCTATTCATAAAGGAGTAATAACAATCCCTTTAAAAAAAAGATTTTCAAATTCTGTTATTTTCTGCAACAGGTTATTATTGACAAATATTCTATGATCACAGCATTTTTCTTTACTTTGTGCTCAGGTATATGCAGGGATGTATTTGAATGGAAATATTTATAATTCAGTATTATATTTCTCTAAAGCTATTCTGTGAAATATGCTTCTGAAAGGGTTTTCTTTAAGTATGCTGACAGCTCTGTCTTTGAATAGTTGATTGGCCCTGAACTGTTCTTGTTTTTTCTATTTGTTATCTTTAAACAGATTCTCTATTTTGACTGTCTTCTTCATTTCTCTACTTCTCATTTCCTCTATTGATCCTGCTTCCACTGACTATTTTTAAGACTGAATTACTTTCCTTCTTAATACTTAGATTGTTAGGAGGTTAATAAACACACTGTAGTTAGTAACTGGGAGAAAATCATAAGACAGCCTCTGAAAAATTCCTTTTGACAGTAATCCTTACAGATATCTTTTGGCTTGTTAGAAAAATATGCTTATTCAGAAGCTGTGTTTTGAATTTTAGACCACATTTCAGAGAGAAATCATTAAGTGCTCCACATTCTCTGAAATTTTCTGTGTCCAGAAAAAATCAAGTTTTTGTGAGATTATTTGAATGAGAAAATGAAGAGGTGGTTGGTGACAACCCTGACTTCACTAGGGGTAAATCATGCCTGACAAATTTGGTGGCCTTTTATGGTAGGCTTGTAGCGATGTTGAATAAGTGAAGAGCAACTGATGTCATCTACCTGGAATTGTGCAAAGTGTACAACACTGTCCTGCACAACATCCTTGTCTCTAAATTCAAAAGATATGGAATTGTCAAATGGACTACTCATCAGATAAGGGATTAGCTGGATGGTCACACTCAACAAGTTGTCGTCAATGACTTGATATCCAAGTGGAGATCAGTGATGAGTGGCATTCTTCAGGGGTTGATACAGACACCAGTGTAATTTCTAATCTTTCTTGGAGACATGGACAGTGGGTTCAAGTGCACCCTCAGCAAGATTGCTGATGACACCAAGATGTGTGGTGCAGTTGACATGCTGGAGAGATGTCATCTAGAGAGACCTTGACAGGCTTGAGAGGTAGGCCCATGTAAACTGCATGAAGTTCTACAGGGCCAAGTACGAGGTCCTGCACCCATGTTGGGGTCCCAAGCACAAATAC
Organism: Aegotheles bennettii; assembly: GCA_013398125.1. Classification (NCBI taxonomy): domain Eukaryota; kingdom Metazoa; phylum Chordata; class Aves; order Caprimulgiformes; family Aegothelidae; genus Aegotheles; species Aegotheles bennettii. Next base: position 90,004 of record VZRW01001677.1, read on the forward strand.
AGGCTGGGTGTAGACTGAATTGAGAACAGCCCTGAGAAGAAGGGCTTGAGGGTGTTGGTCGATGAGATGCTCAATATGAGCCAACATCGTGCACTTGCAGTCCAAAAATCCAACAGTATCCTGGACTGCCTGAAAAGAAGTGTAACCAGCAAATCCACAGTTGTTCTCCCCCTCTGCTCTGTTCTCATGAGATCCCACCTGGAGTACTGTGTCCAGTTATGGAGTTCTCAACATAAGAAGGACATGGAGTGAGTTCAAAGGAGGGACACAAAGAGGATCAGAGAGATGATCGGAGAGCTGGAGCACCTCTCCTATGAAGACAGGCTGAGAGAGTTGGGGTTGTTCAGCCTGCAGAAGACAAGGCTGTGGTGAGAACTTCTATCAACTTTCCAGAACCTGAAGGGGGCCTGCAGGAAAGCTGGAGAGGGACTTTTTTATTCGGGCATGTAATGAAAAAAGTGCTAATGGTTTTAAACTGCAAGAGGGTAGATTCAGGTTAGATATTAGGAAGAAATTCTTTATTGTGAAGGTGGTGAGACACTGGAACAGGTTGTCCAGAGGAGTTGTGGCTGCCCCCTCCCTGGAAGTGCTGAAGGCCAGGTTGGATGGGGCTTAGAGCAACCTGGTCTAGTGGAAGGTGTCCATGACAGGGGGGTTTCAACTAGATGATATTTAAGGTCCCTTCCAACCCAAACCATTCTATGATTCTATGACTTCGTACAAATGTATTTTATATCATGTAGTGTTTTGACCTATGCCTTTGGCAAATGCCTCAAGTTAACTACGTTTTTGCTCCATTTTTCCTCTTACTAAATAACCAAGTTGATATTTTTCTTTGGTTATTCATTCAAGATAGCATAAAAAATGTTTATTGGTATACTTATTATAAATAAGCTTAAAGATAAATCTATCAATTTAGAGATAGTTTACTACCACCATTAACCATATTTCCTGATTTAAGAATTTGTCTTTTTTGTGCTTTCATAACAGATTTTTAAAGATAAAAATCCCTCTTTTTTTCTGGGAATCCTTTCAGAATCCTTTGATATTTTTTTTTAAGTGTGAGCAACCTCTGTTACCTGGTAACTTCTAATCAAACTGAGGATATAGAATAAGCACTGAGACCAATATCTCCTCTGGCATTTCATGTCTCATTTATTCAACACTGAATGAAAATATGTTTCCCTAGATAGATAGTTTGTTTTTAATTTCCTCTCACTTAACATATATCTTCACTACAAAGCCCTCCTTGAACCTGGATAAATGTTAATTAAAAGCAGATAACCTCTGACACACAACTTGATTAGGATAATGTTCATTTGCATGAGAACTGTTTTATTCCCAAGGAGTCTCTTGCATGTCTTTGCTCACAGAGTGAGCAAAACATAACTCTCAGGTGGTCTTAACCATAAACCTTTTCCTATTTATGAATTATTTTCTTATTACTTAAAATTCTAATATATTTCATCTAATCTATGTAACTTCTGTAATGTCTGGTTTTCCAAGGCCACAAAGTTAAATGCATGACTATAATACAGCAAGAACTACCTACTAGTTTGGAAATTGACCTAGAAGATATGAAGTCTGGATCTGAGCCTCTGCTCTGCCAGAGATTTCTTTCATGATTGGGAAGTCATTTATAACACTGCTTTTAAGTGTATTTTCACCCTAACATCCATTAATATCCCTTAGATGAAATAAAGTGTACAAGTATCCTTAAAATACATTTCTTTGTTTTCTCCAGTTGTTAAAAGTAGTGAGAATGAATAGTGAGAATTTATGTTAGAGATCAAATGGTACTCAGGGTATGTTTCAGGCTTTGATATAAGCTACCAATGGTGTAGCCACTCTAATGAAAATAATGCTAGGTGATGCACACATTCAGGTGATCCTTCTGTCAAAATCCAGTTGATTCCAAACAATGTAGCTAAAATTATAGATTAGTTTAAAAAGGTTAAATATTAGATTTTATTTCAGGACTTACTTTGAAAGAAGGTATTTTCATAAAACGTATTTTGTTCATACAATGAGTATAGGGGAGATAAAGGTACCGAAAGTTTCAAAAGAACCAGTTAACAATCAACTACTCTAATGTTATGCCAAATACCTTCAGTAAGATTCCCAAAGCCACAAAAAGCCCTACTTATTTTACACTATTTTTTCTAAACTGAAATTCAGACAAATTTTGTTATTATTTAGGAGAACTTAAAATTAACTTGAAAACAACTATTGGCTTCATGCAGTTTTAACATGGAACTTCGCCAGGTCCCAGCTTTCCATATATTTTTCTATTTAACTTTATTCCAACAAAAAAATCCTAGTAAATATGTAAACAGATTAAAATGTTAGCATGGAATATTGTCCTGAAATATTCTGGAAATAATTATGCTTTCAGTCCTGGAAATTTCCCAGAAGCAATCTGTGCTCATTCATTGTAATGCTGGAATATACAGAAAAAGATATCCTAACCCTACAATGGAAGTGAAACCATTCATCAACTCTGACTTAAAAGTCAGTCACCACAGCACCCATTTTATAGGACTTCAAATTCTGAACTCAAATAAAATTAATAGAATCTACACATCAATTTGTTGTCAACTATAACATTCATCTGGAATAGTTCTGGAGTTATATTCACACACAAAAATATTTTTGCAGGTGAATGCATAAAAAACAATACTCTGTTTTCATTCCTTTTCATTTCTGATAGCACAATGAAAATACATCCATCGGTGACCTAAATGTAAGACAATTATATCCTCATTCTCCAGTCATGATGTTTTTGGGAAGTTTATTTGCATGAAATGTATTTTCACTATTTTTACCTCATTGAAAACCTGAAAAAACATCTTCAAAAATTTGTAGTTGCAACTTTTTTCTTAAAATATTTTAGGATTTTTTTCAAAACTTCTCAGTTTGCATTATTTTTATTTACCTAGAAATGTTGATATAGTAAAGAAATACTGAAATATAAAGCAGTGTGGATCTTTAACATTACTTATATTTCCAATAAAAAAAAAAGAAGAAATGGGGAAGAAGGGAATATAACTAAAAACCAGACATGAAACTGTTAATTAACATAAGCTAATATCACTGCCAAAGGTAGCAGGAAACTATGGAGCTTGTTAAGTCAATGATGATATTACTCATTATCACTACATTAGTTAGGAAAAAGGTAGCAAGACATGACTGCCCTGTCTAATTTAAATTTTCATCTTTTCATTCTTCTTTAATTTTCCTTTAATGTGGTGAGGCCTGGCACGCTTAAAACATTTACACTGTTCTGGAAGCAGTCCACAGAAGATATAAAACTAATGATCCAAACTGAAAGGAATATCTGTTAAACAGGAATGGAAGTAGAGCCAAAATATGTTATTATGTTACTATATATATACTGAAAGGGTCAGGTTACTTTGATGGTCACCAAATTACCGGCATAGACAGAAAGTCTAGATTTTTTATTATTTTTTTCTTTTTTTGGTCATCAGTGTAGTTTTAGGTAAACTTAGTATGAAATAAAAACAGCTCTATTGTGTTTGACTAACTGTCCACTTAGACCATTATTCTGTCTACTGTAGCGCTGAAAAGAGATGCTAAGGAAGATATTTAAAAGCACTTGACTTAACAAACTTCTAACTTGTAGGACTTCTATGGGATGTTAGGATCTTACTGAAATGAAGCTGTTGTTGATGTACAAGTTTTGAAAACTAGAAACTAGGGTGACTGTATAATTACCTTGTCCATCATGTGTTGACCATGTAAGTGTAGAAGCCAGTAAGGATTATCACACAGGCACTAACACTATGAAATAGTGTAGAAGGAGAGAGAGAGGAGAGTTATTTGCCAAGATTTTAATTGGCCCATTGTAAAAGTGAGCATCTAGCTCTTAGTACATCCCATTTGGTCAGTTACTGAGCAAATACCTTAAACACTGATGTGAGGTAGCAAACTGCTTGCAGGGTGTTCTGTTTTGCTATACTTGGGTGGTAAAACATAGCATGTGGGGAAAAAAACAAACTACTGTCCTTGCATTTGCCATCTGCAGCTGTTTGACCCCATAACACAGCTCATCTAAGGCTTATCCTCTTCATCCCCTGGTTTTGCAGATTTGGGCATACCTCCAGATATCCTGCCTGTTTTAGAAGGCCTAGGAGACTCAGACATCTCATAAAGAAACTGCTACATACTTTGTCCATCCTCATCACCCTTTCTTGAACTCTTTCTCAAGTTCTAATATATCGTTTCTGAGATGTAGTTCTTACTCAGAAGTCAAAGTTCAGACAAATATGTAAATCCACACAGTGAAACAATGATGTTCTTATTTTGTTTTCTAGTAATTACTAAGACTTAGCTCATTTTTTTGGTCACTATCACTGAACTATTTATAACCTAGCAATCTGGCTCCTATGTGATAATGCTCAGCTTAGAGATCATTTTTTTCATATACAATGTTTAGATGTACAAGTGGCTGTTTCCCCAAGTCACTTCTTTCCTTTATGAGTGCATTTAAATCTAACAGGTTAAACAAATGAAAGAAGAGTTTTGGTTTTTTCTTTTGTCTAGCCAAAGAACTAATTCTTTCAGACTAAGTCTCAGTCATCATTGCTTCCTTTCATCAGGTAGCTTGTTTTAATTTGTTTTGGTTTGTTTTGTTTAGGTTTGGTTTGGTCTGAATGATGTGTTGCTTTAGCAATGTTTACTACCTGACTACAGCTACAGGAAACAAAGAGCCTGAAATATCTGTTGTATGTATGTGACCTGCTCATGTAAATCATGAAATTTGTTAAGATGCCAATGATGTTACACATTATCATTAAAGCATTTAAGAAAAGTAGTAAAGAAGGTTGAGCTTGCCTCCAGAAGTCCTTTCTGAATGGGGCTAGCTTCAAGCTCAGGCTCTGATTTTGGTCAGTGTCCTGTAACAAGACCTTTTCACAAATCAGCATAGTGACTTTCTTCCTGGTGAAGCAAGAGGGAGAGATCACAACAAAGGAAACTTCTCCTTGAAGACTTCTTGGTTACTTCATTTAGGCAGATATTTTGGATATATGTTCTTGCTCTCAGCCAAGATTTGAACTATCAGGTCTCCAAGAGTCTTCCAACTGTAACTGTAGAGTCTTGTGATACCATCACAAGTTACCATACTTTAAGACTTTACTGCACCTTAATTGGAAGTTACTGTTTTTCATCTGAGACACAATCTGGGAAAGTGATTTATACCAAACTGTTTAACTTGGCATTTGTAAAATGCCAAGTTAATATCATATATATATATGATATATTATATTATATATATATATATGATATAATAATATAATATAATCAGGTATCATGCCTCAGCCAAGAGGTGGGAGTTTTGAAGACATATTAGTATATGCTTATAGTCATGTGTCAATAATGTAAGTGTACATTATAATATTCCACAACCAAATCAATATCAAGCTACTTTAAGGAAAAAGAAGTATAACAGCTATTATTTTTCCACGAGTTTTAGATATCTGTTTTAGAATGAAATCATGCATGACTTTTGTGTGTTTATTTTTCTCCATCCATTATGAAGAACATCCAGAAGACTTCTACACAAGCAAACATTAGCATTACACAAATCTAGATTAGGACATGTTAATTTTTAACCTATATGGTAAGGTTGCTTCTTTCTGTAATATTTTTTCTTTACTGATACTGAATTTCCTTTCTTAATCATGATATCACAACACGGTTTTGGTTGGAAGTGACCTGTAGAGATCATCTAGTCTATCCACCCTGCCATGGGCAGGAACGTTTTTCACTAGATTAGTTTGTTTGAAGACCCATCCAAGCTGACCTTGAACACTTCCAGTGATGGGGTATCCACAGCTTCTCTAAGCAATTTGTTGGTTCAGTGTTTCACAACTCTCATCATAACAAGAGCTTTCCTTGTATCATCAAGTCAATCAGTATCACAAGATTATTCTGCAGCCCTTCATCTGTTATTGCATCAGTAAGCTTTTATCATCAGCAGACTTTTCTTTTTCATTATTTCCTGGTTTGAGGTTTGCTGGGTTTTTTTCTTGGCTGATTTATGATTATAGTAAAAGCAAAATTCTGAGCAGAAATTTCTCAGGTAAGATTTTAAAAGTGAAAGCTGGTTATTTATCCTTAGCCTTTGCTTCCTATCTTTTCACCACAGAAGTAACATTCCACGACAAAATTGTTTCTGTAAATGTTTTTATGCTTAAAAACATCCTAAAAACATTGTCAATTTTGGTTTTCAAGCACATCAGATTAATTTATCTGCATATACTCTCATTCCTTAAAAGACAGTAATACATTCATTAGACACAATTCAGACCAATATATGATCATATATGATATGGTTCAAGGACCACTTCCTGCAAGC